>QTSX02005824.1:0-221312 GCA_014839935.2 Entomophthora muscae
TTTCAGGATTTCAAAGAAGTTGTGTCCTCTGACATGGCCCAAGGTGCAGTGGTAGTGCAGTATGGTGTTACCTTGCTGTGTGGTGGGAATATAGAGTGTCTTTTCTCCTGTCTCTGCGCGATGGCAGACATTGCCCATGTTGGTGGTGAACTGACTTTCATTGTCCTTTAGCTTGGAGATGGTTACCAAATTAAGGCCTTCATAGTGGTTGCTTCAGGGCGGAGGTAAAGCATTGGCATTCTGGGTCTAAAGCATTGTCCCCGGTGATGGATGCCACATAGAGTCTTGAGAGGGCATCTGCCGTGATGAGCTCTTTCCCAGGCTTGTATTTGATACGTAACTGGTAAGGAGATAAGCACTTGATCCAGCCTGCCTGGCGGCGTGTCAAGTGGGACTGTGTGTTGAAATAATGGAGCAACTTTTGGTCTGTCAGGACACAGGGTGGAAAGGTGGCCCCTTCTAGGTAAAAGCGCCACTTCTCAATACAGTGCACAATTGCCGCTAACTCCTTGTCATGAATTGGGTATCATTGTTCTGAGTCAGTGAGCTTCCATGATTTGTATGCCACAGGGAGGAAGACACCCTTATCAGTTTCTACCTGTAACACACCCCCTATGGCCCTGTCAGAGGCATCAGTCTCAAGTTTGTATTGGTGGTTCCAATTGGGAAACTGTAATAAGATGCATTTGTAAGTCTCTGCTTCAACGTCTCAAAGGATTAATCTCTAGCAGGAGTTCAATGGAAGTGCTGTTTAGTGTTCAGGAGCTTGGTGAGAGGTGCAATAAGTTCTCTGCAATTGGGGATAAATTTATGCTTGTAGGCAACCATGCCCACAATTGTACACACCTGACCAACATTGGTGAGAGGTGGCATGCTGGTGATTGCCTTGATTTTGGCAGGGTCAGGCTTTATCCCTTGGGCAGAGATGGGGTGACCAAGGAGCAAGAGCTTTGACTTGAGGAATTCAAAAATTGGAAGGCTTAGTCTTCAACTGGTTCTTTAAAGGGTTTCAAGGACAGTACAGAGGTGTTGGAGCTGTGTGGTTTGATCTTGACTGAAGTCAATAATGTTGTCAAGGTACACAACAACGCACTTTCCAATCATTCCTCAAATGCTTTGTTCATTAACATGGCAAAGGTGGAAGGAGTGTTGGTCATTCTAAAGTTCATGACCCAACACTCAACCATCTGTAGCGCGTGTGGAAGGCAGCTTTTGCCTTATCTCCTGGTGCAATGCGGACCTGATTGTACCCTGCAGTGAGATCAATCTTGCTAAAGATCTTTGCACCCGCAAGTGTGTCTAACAGGTTGTCAATCAACGGCAGGGGGTATTTGTTCTTAACAGTCACCTCATTTAGGGCGCGGTAATCTGTGACTAGGCAAAGGGCCCATCTTTCTTGGCTACAAAGAAGACAGCAGCCCCGTAGGCAAAAGCAAGGGACATATGAAGACCTTATCAAGTTTTCTACAAGGTGCTGACGGAGGGTTTCATCTTCTTTTGGTGTCAGGAGATAGAGGGGGCGTGCCTTGGGAAGCAACTCTTGTGGTTGTACAGCATGCTGGATCTCCCAGGGAGGAGGTAGTTGTTCAAGTGTCTCACTGAATACGTCCTTGTACTCCTTGAGGAGTGCAGCAAGCACTGGTGGTGATGGGGTCAAGGGAGGGACCACAGATGGTTCCGCGTGGATAAATTCAACTGAGCATTGATTGAAGTCTAGTTTTCCCCTATTGAAGCAGTACGAGCCTGTCTCTGTTATCCTAACAAACACAGTATCATGGAGTAACTTGCTCATCTCCACAGGGTAAATCTGGAAGCCCACCCCATTTCTATTAAGGTTGATAACAGAAGTATCCTAATTGATGTAGGGATAGTTGTGCCAAAGACAGTCAAGACCAGCAATTTTGTTGTGGATGAGCCCTGCCATGATTGGCCCAGAGAGCTTAACCTGGACATTCCCCATCTCACAGAAAAGGGCACCATCTCATGGGTAATTGAAACTCTACAGGAGTCAGCTACTTGTACTGCCTTAAACCTGCTTGGTACTTGTCCTAGTTGTTGAGCGTCTGTGAACGTCTGGTCAACCATAGTATGATTGGCCCCAGTATCTACCAGTAGCTTGTGGATGTTCCCACAGAAACAAAAGGGGTAGGCCAAGTGAGTTACTTTATTTGGAGAGTGACTGACTTGAAGTATGGGGTTGTTGCTATGAAGTTGGAAGTTGTCAAGGGGTTTAACTTTGTGAATGGTGTAGTTGCAGGGCTTCTTTGCTAGGAGGGATTGAGAGTGAGGGTTAAGTGGGGCTGTAGAACCTTTTGTAACTACAACCCCCAGGCTTTTCCTGGGTCCTCAATTTGTGCTAACTGGAGTTCCCCCTTGCAGGGGCACTTAACCCCATTTTCCTGTTGGCGTGGCTGGCTGTGACGGATCCAGGAACTTCATGCTTGCTTTTTCATTATCCCAGTCTGACTCTTTTACGGTTTGATGGGGAATCCTTTATGTAATCTTTGATGAGCTTGGATTCTGGGCAAGCAATCTTGGCGTTAAACTTGTTGCCATCTGGTGATCACTTCCACGTTTTTTGCTTCCCATAATCTTAGCTGCATACCATCTCTTTCATTTCATGGTAGTCTTATTTCAGTTACAAGCCAAAAACACAAAGCATAAAAAGATTGAGGGGAAAGCGACCATTGTCACACATAAGTATCATTTTTTATTAATTATTATCATGTTCATTATATACCAATAAGGGTACATTTGTCTGAAAACCCCTCTGGTTCAGGAATCACACCTGGATTCCTATCATATGGTTTATGACATAATGGTGTCATCCAATCCAGATCTTTTCTCAAAAAGATCTTCACACTCTTAAACTATAAGAATGTGCCCTAATACATTCCAGAATCACCTGATTCCTTCTGTGGAAATGTATCACTTTGGCTTAAAGTGTTCCAGACTTCCAGTGCCAAACTCCTGTGAAATATATGTATTACTGATCCAAGCTATTCTTGTTCCAACTGGGAACCAGCTGATCAATCCTAAATGCATATACACCATTGGCTGCATTTAGTTATTTTTACATTTAATGGTTTTTTGCGTTAAAAACCCATTGAAACACTTTGAAACTTGAACCAGGCGCCACTGCAGCACCCAGGAACTTTCCCAGGTGCCGCCCCGGCGCTTGAAATATTCACTGGGTGGCGCTTTACATATCAATTATGCGGCGCAGTGGCGCTTCTAACCTATTAATTTGCTGAAACAGCAATTTTAACCCAAAAGTTGAGGATTTACTTTTGGCTAACCTTAACCAAACTTCTTGACACAGTCAAGGCATTTAAACAATATAATTAAATCCTCATTAATTATATTTCCAGTATATATTATTTAATCTTCCCAGTTAATTAATTTGTTTGAAGACAATAAGTTCTTACTTGACAAGTTAAGCTCATTTCAGCCCTATGATTAAATCCTTGTAAATAATATTCAAGGGTATCAATTAATTAACCTTCCTAGTTAATAAATTGCATTTGAGACACCTAGCCTCATAATATGAGTCATTCAGACTATTTATTTTGGCCCTCAATTAGTACAGCCTAATTAATTCCTGGGTATCAATTAATTACTACTCTGGAAAGTCTTTCCAAGGCCAATTCTATTGTTTAGAATTTAAACCAATGAAATTAATCACAATTCAACCTCTTTATGAAACCACAGCCCAATGTGACTGTAGTACGGTCACACTGGTGGCAACCTAATTGGTTGTGAGCACTGCCAGGTGTGGGACAAGGATGAGGCAGATGTCATTGGAGCGGCAGAAACCCATTGAAGCCTGATTATTAGCCTCCACAATGGCTTTATAGCAGTCATTGTTGGAGGTGCAACAACCTATGGGAACTCATTTGCAGATATGGGGTTTTAACCCATTAATTATCAAGGTAAGAAACATGGTGTTCCCATCAGTCACGGCTTCTGGGGTGGTGGCAAGGTATTCAGGAACAGACCCAGTCTGTTTAATAGTCAGGAGGGGTGTCCCTACCACAATGGACAAGAAAGTCTCACTGTAGTGGGAATTTGTGGCGTCCCTGAATGACGCCCAGGTAATTTCTATCTTTTGACTGGCCCAGGTGATGAACCAAACTGCAGCAGGTCCTTTAAGGCAGCCTGAAGCAGTGGCAACCCACATAGGCTCAGGTACCTGACATACACGGAGGCGGGCTTTTGGTGGAGTGGAGCCAACTGATAATATCAGCCCCTTCCACGCTACCTGCAAAGGTTTTCAACTAGAGGTTGAGCATGCGTTGTGACAGATCTGGCTAGGGCAGGGTGATACTAGAGTTTTGCTGCTAAAGGCGGAGTTGGTTGTACACACTTATAAGTACCAGTTGGTCTTGATAAATGACGTACCCATCAGAGATGTCCCCCTTGGGGATTGGCAGGAAGGTCTCTTGGTGGGGAGTAGCCATACGGCCTGTACTCTGTCCTTTCTTGGGAGAATTTTCTCTTTAGGTAGGTTGTGAACCTACTGCTGCTACCACTGTTACAACTGAACCAATGAGGATTCAGTATTTGAATTGGGGAAGACAACAGTCCAATAGAAAGGACAGGAATAATAAGAATAAGGTATTGTTTATTATAGAATACTGCAATTAATAAACTATATGGGGAAAGCCACAAGGCCACAAGGGGGTGGTATGGTGGCATGTTTCATGTAAGGATTGGAGCCAAGGAATAACTCTGCAGGATCAGAAGGTCAAATTGATAGTGCTCCTAATTAGGAGAAAGTGCCCGCAGTTTGACATTGCCATCAGATTGATTCATGTTGTTAGACACACCAAGGGAGGCTCATCAAGCGTCCCCTGTGTATTTTAAGATACATTGGTAGGCAAATCTGGGAGCTTGGTTAAAACACAGGGTTCCAGCCACAGTGAACTTTGCAAACCCCATTGCAGCCGCAATTTCCCCAAGGGACATAAGCATCCCTGGGTTTTCAACCATTTTGAGAACAATCTCTGGGTTAATTAGCTTTATTCTGCGTCTTGCAGGCTGATTGGCTGGAGTTGGGGTGTATCTGTCTTGGGAACCAGACAGTGCCATCTGATTGGCTATTTCTAGATTCTGGGTTCTCTGGGTGATCCTATGGCTCACTTGGCCAATTCTAGATGCTAGTGTTAATACGCAATCTGGGTTAGAAGCTATCTATGTGTGATGGGCAAACAGGGCTATGCTTGAGGAGCAGAAGAAAAAAAAAACTCCTGGGTGGGGCTTGCGGAGGGGCCTGCAGGTTGGGAGTTACCATCAACAGATGATTCACTATTAGAAGACCCAGCGTAGCCCTGCATAATTTTGTCAATGCTAGGGAACAGCTTGTTTATTTGGTTGTTTTTTAAAGAAGGCATAATGAATTTTTATTAAAAAATTAAACTTAAAAAGAGAAGTGTGCATTTTAGTCAATTTTATTGTTAAGTATGTTAAGTTGGTGAATATTACAATCTAAATTTTAACCATACTAAAATGGAATAAGATGATTTTTGAGAATGTCTGTGCTTCCTAAAAGAATTAGCAAAAATCCACTCTAGATCCTTTAACATCCTTTTTGAGATACCCATAAATTATAATTATTTCAAATTAACCTCAATTATGTTTTGAAATTCAGTTCTTGAATTTGAAAATCCTGCAATTTCAGATTTTTTAAGTTTTACATGATGTCTATCATTTGTTTGAAATACAGGGAATCTCAAATTGTACATAAGAATCCTGCATTTCTGATTCATGTATACTGCATTTGTTTTCTTTTTGTCTTTTGTTAGTTGAGTTATCTGCTCAAGGTATTCAAAATTTATCAATTTAAATGAAGCAAAAAAAGTCAAATTAAATGGTTGATTTTATTAAATATTTTAATTTTCACTCAGCTGAGTTGCCCGCAAAGTGATTTGAAGTTTGGACTAAGGAATTGGCAATCCTGCATTTTTACGTTTAGGTTCTGAATTTACAGTAAAAGAAAAATTGGCCATTGTCAAGTTTATACTTCTGGGAAGTATAATAAACAAGATAAAGGGAAAATTTAGGAAGAGAATGATACTTTATTTGATATGAATATAAGGTATTATATAATATCATGATAAGCCACATGCAGTCCATGTACGTTATAATGGTCATGGGGATTATCTGAGTAATGTTCCTCTTAAGTCATAAGGCTTGCTCAAGTTGTGTTCTGCTTAGGATCTGGATTTCTTGATCCCCATAATAGATGGCCAAATGATAGTAGTGCCACTGACTTAATGGTTGGTTGGTGTGCCATTTGGTGAACTACTTGGGGTGTTAATTCCCCAAGAGAAAGTAATCAAAGATGTTGCAACATCTCCCCCTGGGGTGCTGGAAGGCAGAGCCTTGGGAATTTTCCTGGGAGTGTTGGGGATGCAGGCTTGGTATTGATTCAGTTGGGCATTGGGGACAGGGAGTCTTGAGTTGCGCTGAGCTGAGCTGTTTTGCCTTTCACAGACAGAGTTGGTCATGGTGCATGCGTTTCAGTTCATTTTAAGCACCAATTCCTTTTATAAGGTAGGTATTGTTGGGTTTGACTTCCATGACATTGTCTGGTCTACTTAGTCCTGGCTCCAACTTGTGCTGGTCATGGTTGATGACCCAGATTTTGTCCCTGACTTGGAATCTTTCCTGCTGTAATGGGATTGCCTCTCTCTCAATACTTTTTGCTCTAAATCTTCTTGGTCTTTTCTGGCACACTGTACGTTGGGGTTATTGTCATCTGGTACCTTCCTTGGTAGAGGTAAATGTGGTCCTGTGGTTGTACTAAAAAGGGTGGGCTTTGCCCATAGATAAGTTCATATGGGGGTTTGCCCGTATTGCAACTGACTCAAGTTCTGCATACCATGAGTGCTGTTGGCACATGTTGACCCAGTGTTGCAACTGAGTTCCCAGAATTGCCTGACAATGTATCTCACAATACACAGGGGGCGCTTGATGAGTTGTCCCTTGACGTGTCTAACAACATGAATCAATCTGATGGCAATGTCAAACTGCGGGCGCTTTCTCCTAATTAGAAGCACTATCAATTTGATCTGCTGATCCCGCACAAGTTATTCCTTGGCTCCAATCCTTACATGGAACATGCCACCCCCTTGTGGCCTTGTGGCTTTTCCCATATAGTATATTAATTGTAGTATTCTATAAAAAAAAACTTTATTCTTATTATTCCTGTCCTTTCTATTGGACTGTTATCTTCCCCAATTCAAATACTGAATCCTCATTGGTTCAGTTGAAGCAGTGGTAGCAGTGGTAGTTTTACAACCTACCTAAAGAGAAAATTCCCCCCAATAAAGGACGGAGGGCAACAGTGGCAAAACTGACTGTAGGGATGTAAAAGTGAGAATTCAAAAGTGAGAATCTAAAAGTGGCCATGTCAACACTTTTAAAATTAAATTAAAACAGCTCATCTGAAATTAAAATTTATTATAGTCATATAAAATACTTTTTATTCATTCTCTCAACTAAAAAAGTCAAGAAAAAGTAATTACTTTATTATAAAAAGCCATTTTGAAATTTAAAAAGTGTTGACATGACCACTTTTAGATTCTTACTTTTGAATTCTCACTTTTACATCCCTACAGTCAATTTTGCCACTGTTGCTGGACGGAGTACAGGCTGTATGGCTACTCTCCATCAAAAAACCTTCCTGCCAATCCCCAAGGGGGACATCCCTGACAGGTACGTCATTTATCAAGACTAACTGGTACTTACAAGTGTGTACAACCAACTCTGCCTTGAGCAGCGCAACACTAGTATCACCCTGCCCTAGTCAGATCTGTCACAACGCATGCTCAACCTCCAGTTGAAAATCTTTGCAAATGACGTGGAAGGGGCTAACATTGTCAGTTGGCTCCACTCCACTGAAACTCGCCTTTGTATAGGCAACTGTGGTAAGTTTGACTCCCTGGTGATTGACTCCCTGGTACTTGACACTTTGTTGAGTACCAGGGAGTTGAGTGCCACATATGTGAATCTATTAAGTATTTTTGGCTTAACCAATTTTAAGCTAATTTTTACTAGTAATTTAGGGGTTTGAAACCAAAAACCAAGGTTAAATTTACTCGAACTCAACTCTGTTTAATAATTTGGTTAGCTAAAATACCAATTTAAGGGGCAATTTATAAGTAAATTTACTAATAGAAAATGAAAAAACCTGTGTTTGACACTCTAAAACAAAAAGTGACCAGTTTAACACTTTTTAAGCCAAACTTTAATTTTATTAATAGAATACATATGCGCTTATATAAAAATTGTTATTTACTATTATACTTTTTATTATTAGTGTCCATAGTTGTCAATTAGGCTCCCAAGCACCACTATACTGGATTTAGTGGTATAGACATTAATCAAATACCCCACTTTTTTTACATTATGTCATTCCCGTGTTTGTGGATTAAGTGGTGCCACATAAATCAAGCCCAAATTATTAAGAGATTTCATATGTAATTTATAAAAAACTGAAACTTTACATCTTCTTTGTTTGACTCTATCCACCCCTGAAGGCGGGACCCCCTCCACTTGACACTTTAACTTGGGGATTAGTACAGAGAGCTTTTATTCCCCCCATGTTGCAACTGAACCAATGAGGGTTCAGTTTTTAGAATTGGGGAAGACAACAGTCCAATAGAAAGGACAGAATAATAAGAATAAGGTATTGTTTATTGTGGAATATTGTGATTAATATACCATATGGGGAAAGCCACAAGGCCCAAGGGGGTGGCATAGTGGGAGGTTCCATGTAAGGTTCAAAGCCAAGGAATAACTTGTGCAGGGATCAACAAGTTGAATTGGTAGCGCTCCTAATTAGGATGAAGTACCCACCATTCAATATTCCCATCAGATTAATCCATAATGTTAGATATGTCAATGGGCAACTCATTGAGCCCCCCTGTGTATTGTAGGATATATTAGCAGGCGAGTCTGGAAACTCGGTTGCAACACCCCCCCTTGCCCCCTGCTTGTTGTCAGACACCAAGACCAGAGTCTGTAGAAGGTCTGGGAAGGTCCGCACGAACAACCTTTGTGTGGGGATGGCGCAGCAGGGGCGCAAGCAATTATGGTGAAGCTTCTTGGTATTCCCTTGGGCATCTTTGAGTTGATAGGTATGATTTTTATAGACAGAGGCTATCTCGAAGGGCCCTAGGTGGTTGGGCTCCAACTTGTCAGAATTGGGGTTGAGGGTGTAGACAGGGTCACCTACGGCATACCTGGCTTTAAGGTGCTTTGTCCCTCCTTCAATTTTCTTGTGTTTAATTTCCTGGGCTTTGGCACACCATTGGTCTAGGGATTGGGATGTTACTAGGGGAGGCTTTTTGGGAACTCTGGACCGTAGCTTTCCCTGTTCAACACCTGTCAGACTGTCAAGTGTCCCAAAGGCCAGGGTGCTGGGGCTGAACCCTGTGCCCCTGTTAATTCTTGCTTTTAGGATAAGTAGAGCGGTGGGCAGGTTTTCAGTCCATGCAGTTTTGGGGTGCTCTTGTGAAAGCTTGGCAATCAGTTGAACCAGTGAGCCATTTAACTGTTCTATCCGCCCATTGGCTTGCGGATGGTAGGGGGCCGTAACTATACGTTGGAGTGTGTTCTTGGCGCAGTATGCCTTCATGACATGCCCAACAAGTTCAGGGCTGCCATCTGTGATGAGACATTTGAGTCATCCAAAGCAGGCAACAATTTCCTTGCCAATGAAGTGGGTGATGGTGATGGCAGTGTGGTTAGTGGTTGCCCAGGCTACTGGCCAGCAAGTGAAGTAGTTGATGGCAGTGATAATGTACTTCTTCCCCAGTCTTTCTTTGGGGAGTGGCCCCACAATGTCAAGGGCTCACTGCTTGAAGGGTTACATGGCCTTGATGGGCAGGACAGACTTGGGGGTGCAGGTTTGGACGTATTCTTTTTGCACAGCACACAGGTTTTGAGAAGATCCAAGATGTCTTGACACATGCACAGCCACCAAACCTTTTGTTTCATGATCTCAAAGATGTTACGCCCTCTGATATGAGCCAGGGATTGGTGGTAGTACAATATTGTGTCACCTTGTTGCGTGGTGGGAATATAAGGCAACTTCTCACCTGTCTCTGCTTGGTGGCAGACGTTGCCAGCATTGGTGGTAAACTGACTTTCATTATCCTTCAAGTTTGAAATAGTCACAAAGTTGAGGCCTTTGTAACAGGTGGCCTCAGGGCGCAGGTAGAGTATGGGTCAATCTGGATCCAAACCATTGTCCCCAGTGATGGACACTATGTAAAGCCACAAAAGGGCATCAGCTGTGACAAGTTCCTTCCCAGGCTTGTATTTGATTTGCAACTGGTAAGGGAGATAGACGCTCAACCCATACTGCTTGGAGGCGTGTCAAGTGGGACTGCATGTTGAAATACTGAAGTGACTTGTGGTCCGTCAGAACGCAGGGTGGAAAGGTGGCACCTTCCAGGTAACAGTGCCACTTCTCAACACAGTGCACAATTGCTGTCAATTCTTTATCATGAATGGGGTAACATTGTTCCAAGTTGGTAAGCTTCCTGGAATCATATGCCACAGGGAGGAAGACACCATTGTCAGTTTCTACCCTTAGCACACCCCCTATGGCCCTGTCAGAGGCATTGGTCTCAAGTTTGTACTGACAGTTTTGATTAGGGAACTGCAGTACTGGTGCTGTTGTGAGCCTTTGCTTCAGCACATTTGAAGGCTCAATCTCTGACGGGGGTCCAATGGAAGCGCTGCTTGGTGTCAAGGAGCTCAGTGAGAGGTGCAATTAGTTCCCCACAATTGGGAATGAACTTGCGCACATAGGCAACCATGCCTAAGAATGTCCGCACCTGGCCCACATCAGTGGGGGGCGGCATGCTGGTAATTGCCTTGATTTTGGCAGGGTCGGGCTTTATCCCTTGGGCAGAGATGGTGTGCCCAAGGAATAAAAGCTCCAACTTGAGGAACTCAAATTTGGATGGTTTAGCTTTTAGCTGGTTTTTCTGAAGGGTGTTGAGCACAGCACAGAGGTGTTGGAGGTGCATGATTTGATCTTGACTGAAGACAATAATGTCTTCAAGGTATACAACCACACACTTCCCAATCATTTCCCCAAAGGCTTTGTTCATCAACATGGCAAAAGTGGAAGGAGCGTTGGTCATCCCAAAGTTCATGACCCAACACTCAAACAACCTGTACCGCGTGTGGAAGGCAGTTTTTGCCTCATCCCCTGGTGCAATGCAGACCTGGTTGTACCCCGCAGTGAGATCAATCTTGCTAAAGACCTTTGCGCCTGCAAGTGTATCAAACAGGTCTTCAATCAGCGGCAGGGGGTACTTATTCTTAACAGTCACCTCATTTAGGGCGCAGTAGTCTGTGACCAGGCAAAGGGACCCATCCTTCTTGGCTACAAAGAAGACAGCCGCCCTGTATGGAGAGAGCAAGGGGCAAACAAAGCCCTTATCAAGTGTGTCCACAAGATGCTGGCAGAGGGTCTCATCTTCCTTTGGTGTAAGACAATATAATGGTTGTGCTTTGGGTAACAATCCTTGAAGTTTTACAGCGTTCCAGATTTCCCGGGGAGGAGGTAGTTGTTCAAGTGTCTCACTGAACACATCCTTGTACTACTTGAGGAGTGCAGCAAGCGCTGGTGGTGGTGAGGAGGTCAAAGGAGGGACCACAGATGGTTCAGCGCAGATAACTTTGACTGAGCATTGATTAAAGTCTAGTTTCCCCCCCTTGAAAATGTACAAGCCTGTCTCTGTTATTCTGACAAACACAGTATAATGGAGTAACTTGCTCATTTCCACAGGGTAAATCTGGAACCCCACCCCATTTCTATTGAGGGTGATGACAGAGGTATCCCAGTTGATGTAGGGACAGTTATTGAAGCCAGTTGAGGCCAGCAATTACGTTGTGGCTGAGCCCTGTCATGATTGGCCCAGAGAGCTTAACCTGGAAATTCCCCATTCTCAAAGAGAAGGGTACCATCTTGTGGGTAATTGCAACTCTGCAGGAGTCAGCTACTTGTACTGCCTTGAACCTGCTGGGCACTTGGTCCAGTTGTTGGGAGTTGGCAAACGCCTGGTCCACCATAGTGTGATTGGCCCAGGTATCTACCAGTAATTTGTGGGTGTTTTCACGGAAACAGAAGGGATATGATAAGCAGGTTACTTTATTTGAGGAGTGGCTTGCTTGTAGGACAGGGTTGTCACTGTGGACTTGGAAGACGTCCAAGGTTTTGACTTCATGGATATTATAGTCACAGGGGTTCTTTGCAATCAAGGATTGAGAGGATGGGTCAGGTGGGATTGTAAGGCCTCTCGTTGCTACAAACCCCAGGCTTTCCCCTGGTCCTCAATCTGCGCTAGCTGGAGCTCCCCCCTTGCGGGGGCGTTTAGTCCCACTTTCCTGCTGACAGGGCTGGTGGTGGCTCACTTGATTGTGGCCATTGCCAGGTGTTGTACGTGGTTGGGATGGAGCGTCACTGGTACAGAGGAAGCCCATTGAGGCCTGGTTGTTAGCCTCCACAATGGCCTTATAGCAGTCATTGATGGATGTGCAGCAACCCACAGGGAACCCACTTGCAGATATGGGGTTTTAACCCATTGATGATGAGAGTGAGTAGCATTGCATTTCCATCAGTCACGGCTTCAGGGGCAGCAGCAAGAGCTTGTTGCCAGGCGGCAAGGTACTCAGGAATGGAACCAGTTTGTTTGATTGCTAGAAGAGGAGTTCCCACAACAATTGGGGAGAAGTTTTTAATGTAGCAGGACTTTGCGGCGTCTCAGAATGCTGCCCAGGTAACATTGAGTTCCTGACTGGCCCAGTTGGTGAACCACACAGCGGCAGGCCCCGTGAGACAGCCAGACACAGTGGCAACCCACATGGGCTCAGGGACCTGACAGGTACAGAGGAGGATTTCAGTATATTGGAGCCAACTGACAATGTCAGCCCCCTTGACGCCCCCCGCAAAGGATTCTAGCTGAAGGTTGAGCATGCGCTGGGACAGGTCTGGCTGGGGCAAGGTGACACTGGCGTCACGCTGCCTGAGGCGGAACAAATTGTACACGCTTGTGAGGACTAGCTGGTCTTGATAGATGACATACCTGTCAGGGATGTCCCCCTTGGGGATTGGCAGGAAAGTTTCTTGTTGGGGAGTAGCCATATGGCACATACTCCTTCCTTTCTTAGGGGGAATTTTGTTTTAGGTAGGTTGTCAACCTACCGCTGCTACCACTGTTGCAACTGAACCAATGAGTATTCAGTATTTGGAATTGGGGAAGATAACAGTCCAATAGAAAGAACTGAATAATAAGAATAAGGTATCATTTATTGTGGAAAATTGTGATTAATATACTATATGGGGAAAGCCACAAGGGGGGTGGCATAGTGGGAAGTTCCATGTAAGGTTTGAAGCCAAGGAATAACTTGTGCAGGGATCAGCAAGTCAAATTGGTAGCGCTCCTAATTAGGATGAAGTACCTGCCATTTGATATTGCCATCAGATTAATCCATATTGTTAGATACGTCAAGGGGCAACTCATCAAGTGCCCCTTGTGTATTGTAAGATACGTTAGCAGGCGAGTCTCAAAACTTGGTTGCAACAGCTTCTTAACCTTTTAACCAACACTATGGTAAATAAGTCCCCCCCCGCTCCTCACAGCACATTATTATCACTAATAAACACCTTTATACTCATTAACTTCTTTTAATTATGTTATTTTTTATTTTTGAGCATATGAAACTGCCTTGTTTTTGGGTTAACTTTTGAACCCATTTTAAATTTAAGCAAGTTTTATATGTAAAAAACAAAGTAAATTTGATTTTTCTGCTTGACTCTGGCATACTCGACAGTGAAAATTCAGCTTTTCCCAGCTGATCAACAGTGCCAAACTCAACACTTTACTATGTTTTGATTTTTCAACTCCCAATGAAAAAAATTCCACATAATAATTTTTTATTTTTTTGCAATTATAATCTACTACTTTTTCTGCTGCTCTTCATATAATTTTCATTTATTTTTTGATTTTTAATTGTACTTTTACATTAATTTAGCACTAAGATGTTATGCTGAACCTAACATCTTTGATGCTTCATAAGAAAATCACTTATTTTTTATGTGTTAACCTTTATATCTATACTTCTAGTTTCTATTTTGCTTCTAATTACTTTTTTATGTTTTTTTCTTGATAAATAAAACTTTATTTGCATACTTTTTATTTAACTTTTACTTTGCTTTACATATGTGTTTCATATCTTTCACACTATTTTATTTACAAAACTAAACTTTTCTTTAGACAAAATCAAAGAAGAACAGCCAACAGCCCAAGTGTTAAGCCTCCAAGGGCTCCAAAGAAACTGCCTCCACTCCCAAGCAGGGCCAAGAAGCCTGCAAAGGAAAAGCTCTCCCACTCCATCTCCTCCTACTCCTCCACCCCTCCACCCCATCTTCCACATCATCTTCACCTTCCCCCAAAAATTCCTCCCCCAATAAATCTGATGGTGATCTTACTGACATCTCATTTTACCACTCAGAGGCTGACTCTGAGCCCACCAAGGAGTGCTGTACTAAGAAGTCAAAGGCTGCCAAGTAGCCCACCTCTTCTTCTGGTAAGAAAAAGGAGGCATCCAAGCAGGCCTCAAAGAACCCTTCCCCTCCCCCTCCTGATTGCTTTTCCCCCCTCCCTCATCTGATCCCCAAGATGAGCCGGAGGAGTACTCCAAGAAGTTCAAAGCTTCTGGTCATTTGGCTTGGGATCCACTGGTCATCCACAATATCTGTAATGTGAAAAGAGAGCTTAAAGTCCCCAAGTGCTTCCCCCCATTTTCCCCAATTATGTCCATAAAGGGCAGCCCTGGCTACGTAGCTAATAACTACATTTTCAATTGTAACAATCAAAAGTGCCAAACCAAGAGCAAGCACTTTGTCTGTGAAGATAAGACTTGCAGGGCCCGGCTAAACACTGAGGGCTGGGAGCAATTAACTGCAGAAAAGGGGAGAGCACTCTTTTGAGCCCCCCAATCATCTTATAACCCAGATGTTAAAATAATACCTGGTCCAGGTGATCCCAACCTCTCTCACCTCCAAGCATCTGATCTGCCTATCATAGCCCTGCAGCACTTAAAACCAAACAATCTCAAGTTGGTGCTAACCCAGGAGCAGTTGGTTAAGTTCATAAGAACAATAAGTGTATTACTGCCAATCCCCCTCCCCCCAAGGCTTTGGACGTCCTCTTGGAGCTTACGCTCACCCACAAGCCCAAGCAGCTTCCAAGTGGGGAGCGCTTCCTCCTCTATGACAACAGGCCCACCGCCAAAGACTGCATAATCTGCTACTCAACTCAGCAGAACCTGATGGAGTTGAAAAGGGCTTCAACCTGGCTAGTTGATGGTACCTTTGCCACTTGCCCCCGGATGTTCAAGCAGCTCTGGATGATCCATGCCCAGATTGACATCCAGGTGATTCCACTTGTGTTTTTTCTTCTTCCTGGGGCTACCAAGGCCATTTACACCTTTGCTTTTACCATCCTCCGCCAAGCACTTTCCCTCCTTCCTGACAACAACAATGCCAAGAAGACCCCCCCAACACCTGCGCCAACCCTCCTGCCTCTGACAAAGACCAGGCCACCCTGGACTTGGAGGAAAAGGTAAGGATGGAAGCTCTTGGGCCTGCCATGTGTATTATGGACTTTGAGCCTACTCAGATCAATGCATTTGAGCAGCTGTTCAGCAGGGAGGTACAGGGGTGCCACTTCCACTACTGCCAAGCAGTTGCTCAAAATGTGCAGGCCCATGCTGAGCTAAGTAAGTTGAGCTGCAGGGATACTTTGGACACCTGCAAATTTGTGCTGGCACAATTTAGTGTCTTGGCTTTTTTAAAGCCAGAGCACACTGTGCAGGGGTTCAAGGTTCTCTCAAAGGATCCTTACGTAGTTAAGCACTCAGAGTTTAAGCCTTTCCTTGAGTACTTCAGGCCCCAGTGGATTGGGAAGGTTGTCACGCAGAGGTGAGGTAAGGCCTGTGCCAAGGCCAGCTGGAATGTGTACCAGGCAGCAGTGAATGATGAGCTCAAGACCACCTCAGCGCTAGAGGCTTATCACAAACACCTCAAGGCCAAATTTTGGCTCCACCTAAAATTCAATAAGTTTTTCTCCCTTCTGCAGCACAAGCAGGAGAAAACCATCTCCAAGCTGTGTGACTTGGCAAACTGCGTCCCCCCCACCAAGCCTATAACCTGTTCCACCCTATTCACCAAGGCCATTCAAAATGTGGCCAAACATAAATACAGAGGCCTCAAAGATCAAGCAGCAGCTTGAGCTCATTGCAACTGCCCTCCTAGAAGGGGCGGAAATGAAGAAGAGGGAAGAATGGGGAGGAATAAACTTGCTGTCTTGCTTCTATGGTTTTAATTTTTACTTTTTAGTTTTGATCAATTAGTTTTTAGTTTTAATTTTTCTATTTTTTGATTTAATTAGATAGCACTGATTATTTTATGTATATATGGTAAGTTTGAGATTAATAGTTATAGTTGGAAGTGAATGTGTCAAGGGTCTGGATATATAAGTATTCCGGATATTGCCATCACACCTAACATCCAGTCATTGCCCAATTTGGTGCCTTTCTAATATACCATTTGACATACCAGAAATGACAAAAACAGATATCACAGGACTTTCCAGGTATCAAGCAACTTGAACCCATCCAGCACATGACCAGCCTCTGGGTTTGATCCAACTAAAATCTCCGCCACAGCTAAAGCTATATAAGTCTAAAGTATTATCCAATAAAATATACTTCTTCTCCTCCTACTTTTATATTCAAAGCTTCCCCAAAAAGGCGCTCCTTATCACTGGTAGCACTACGGTTTTTTGACCACGCTGATGAATGAGAAAATGACTGACCAAAACCCACCCAACTATGCTCACGTACTCAACCAGGCCATATCCCAGGAGACCTGGAAAACGTACTTCAGCGCCCACAACATTGATGAAGATATTCCTAGTAGATGCACTGTATTTGAAGGTCTGGTCATGCCCAAAGCATGCGCCAAGATAATTCAATACAGCCGCTCTCTTCAACCACAAACAAACACACAACCACCTACCACAGATGAAGTTACCAACACCAAATACATTGGTATTGATAATTTCTTTGGTAAAAACAAAGAAAACATCATCAACTGGCTAGACCACACAGCCGCTAAACTCTGCGCCAGCCGCATCCCCCACAAAAAATGGGTCCAGGAAGCCAGCAAGCGCCTATACAAGGCTGCAGCTAACTGGTTTGCTTCTTGGTTTAGCTCACAAAATGACAACCAGTTTAATAACTGCAAAGAGTTTAAAACAGACATCACTCACAATTTCTGCATCACCAAATCCCTCCAAGACATTGTAATACAGCTCAGTGATCTCCCTCAGAAGACCACTATTGCAGCTTACGTCAACAAATTTGAGGAAATACACCGTAAAATTCAAAACCCAGCACAAGCTGACAACGTATACACCAGAGCATCATTCATCAACAGAATTAAACCCTCTGTTGCTGCCCTCATCCGCCCAGAAGCAAATACCTCCATGCCCGCGCTCATTGCTGAAGCCAAGCACACTGAAAAACGCGCCAACATGGAATATGCTGCACGCAACGGCAACTGCTCCTCAAACAGCAATTGCAGAGAAAACGCCAATGGCAACAAACACCAAAATACCAATCATAACAACAGCAACTCCAATTGCAACAATGGTAATTGTAGCCAAAGCGCAAACTGCTCCCGTCCCAAGAAAGAGGACACCGCCAAAGTTAACAATGCTGAAGTAGCAACCCGCTATAAATCTGACCCCACATTCTCTGACCTCAAAGGTCTCAAACAGAGGAACAGGGAAAAGAGGAGGGGGAACAGACTTAAGTGCCCCTGTCTCTCCCCAACTTGACAAGAAGTAGTACCAAGGCACAAACTTTGCTACTCGCATTCCCTGTGTCCCGCAGTCCTCCATTTTTATGAACTAAAAATTAAAGATTGCTCACAACTTCTTATCTACCCATGCACTTAAAAATCATATACAAAAAAATTTATTTGACTCTGATGCACAACAGTCTATGGTAGCAGCCGTTTTGTAACCAAGTACAAAATACCAGTTGTCAAATCCAACTTCAAATACGCCAGAATGGCAGACAAATCAAAAGTTCTACTCAAAGGCAAAACAACTCCCTTCAGAATTGACCTTCAAGGCATAAAAACGTCCATCAAAGGACTTGTCATGAACAACATAAACTAAGGCATTGTAGCAGACATGGACTGGTTCACCCGGGTGAATCCCAGCGTATGTTGGAAGACAAAAACCATGACAATAAAACACAATGGAGTCAATTTCAACATTCTCAAAGAACCCAATGACCTCATTCTAAGAGACACAGTATTTTTTCAAGTCATAAACCAAGATGACTTTGAACATTTAACCAAAGACAGTACCCTCCACATAATGAGGTACTCCAAATTCAATAATATACAAACACAAAAGATCCAATGCCCAGAACTTGCGGCACTCCTAAATGAATACGCTCATGTATTCAAGGAATAACTCACAGAGTTACCCCCCAAACAAGAAGTCAAACATGGCATTGACTTATGCAAAGCCATGCCCAAACCTGCAACCCTCTACAGACTCTCTCCCATGGAGACCCAAACACTTAAAACCCACATTGAGGACAATCTAGCCAAAGGATTCATTTGTCTGTCTGAATCCCCATGGGGGGCAACAGTGTTCTTTGTAAAGAAGAAAGAAGGATCCCTTTGCTTAGTTACTGACTACAGAGCACTAAACGCAAGTACAGTAAAAAATAAATACCCACTTCCCCTCATAGAAGACCTATTTGCAAGGCTCTCCAGAGCAAAAAATTTCTCAAAAATTGACCTCAAATCTGGCTATAATCAAGTTGAAGTCAAAGAGAAGGACATACCAAAGACCATGTTCTGCACGCAATTTGGGTTGTTTGAATGTAAAGTAATAAACTTTGGGATGACAAACACCCCAGAAGCATTTGTCACCATGATTAACCAGGCGCTAAACGGACTCTCAAACACATTATGCTACCTTGACAACATCATCATATTTTCAAAAACAAAAGAGGAACTCCTCACGCATGTCTGCAAGACACTCAATCAACTTGCAAAGCACAAACTTTATGCAAAACCAAGTAAGTGCCAATTTATGGAAAAGGAACTCCTGCTCTTGGGCCACATTGTCTCTGACAGTGGTATCAAAGCAGATCCAGACAAAATTAAAGCCATAAATAGCATGCAGCGCCCCACCTCCATGAAACAAGTTAGATGCTTTCTCAGTATGGTAGCTTACCTAAGAAAATACATCAAAGACTGCAGAAAGCTCACCGCACCAATCAATGATCTAACCAAAGGTAATGCCAAAAAGAAATTCATCTGGACTCCAGAATGTGACAAGAATTTCCAACTATTAAAGCAAGCTTTGATTGAAGCACCAATCTTGCAATACCCTAATAACAACAGGTGCTACAAGCTTGAGTCAGACGCTAGTGACACTGCCATTGGCGCAGTCCTACGCATCTTCCAGCCAGGGTAGCAAGATTTCCTACTAGTATGTTACAAAAGCGGAAAACTAACAAACACTGAGCAAAGGTACCCAATACATGATAAAGAATTGCTAGCAATATATCATGCATGCAAGAAATGGAGATGTTATCTCAAAGGACACTTAAACGTCTGAGTGCTAACTGACCACAAATCCTTAATCTATTTCAAAACTCAGAACGCACTTGCGCAGCGCCAATCCAAATGGATGTCCTTGCTGGAACAGCTTAACCTGGACATCCAATACAAAAAGGGGCAGAGCTGGTCACGGCTGATGCTCTCGCTAGGCTATGCCAGCCAAGAGAGGATCCCCCTGACCACCTGGACCCTGACTGGCCAAACCTATACAACACTGAGTACAAGACAAAAGAAAAGGATCCCTCCACCATCAACTAACCCATGATACATTAGTAAGGAATGAAAAACATTTCCACATATCAAATGGCACAGTATACCAAATCATCAAGAATAAACACATTCCATACATCCCACTTGCACAAAGAGTTGACACTATCCTAAGACACCATTGTCTGCTAGGACACACAAAGGCTAATAACCTATATCTCACATTAAAAGAGATAGTATGGTGTCCCAACCTGAAGCAAGACATAATTGATGTTCTAAAAAAGTGCACAGTATGTGAAAAATACGCCAGCACCAAGGTGCCACAGCCAACAGTTAACCCAGTACCTGACCCCAAACCATTTAAGGTTTGGGGACTGGACGTAGTGAGACCCTTCCCAGAAACCAAAACAAATCAATATTTCTTAATTGTAGCCATTGACTTTGCCACATGTTGGCCCATCTTCTGGGCAACAAAAGATCACAAGGTAGAAACAATAAATTGATTCATCAATAAAGCAATCATAGCAGACTACGGCACTCCAGACTACATCATAACAGATGGAGCAAAAGAGCTAACAGGCCACGTAGTAAACAACAATCTAAAAACAAAGAACATCAAACACTCCACAACCTCGCCCTACAGGCCACAGGCCAACGGCAGAGTTGAACGCCTGAACGGCAGCCTTATCAGAACCCTGGAGAAAATAATGGATGACAAAGCCAAAGACACATGGCCACTCTATGTGAAACATGCATTACTAGTATCCCGGGTTTGTACAAATCAAGGGACAGGATACTCACCGTTTGAACTAACATACAAGTAAAAGCCAGAAATAGTCACCCGCAATAACCAACCATATGTGAAGATCCCCCCGGGGAAGCCCCCCACAGTAGAACAGAAACCAGCTCTACAACACATACGCCTCAAAGCCAAACTGGCAGAAATAAAGAGACTCAAAACCCAAAAGGTAACCTCAACAGAGGACTCACTCCCCATCAACTCCCCCGTTTGGGTCTTAGCTGGGAACAGTAAGAAGCTAGACTCAGTACACAGAGGACCAGGAAGAATCATCAGATACCAACCAGACAGGAACACCTACCTGGTTAAATTCCAGGGTGCCAAAGAGCCCATCACCAAAAAGTACCACAGATCTTGCCTCCACCCTAGCAGAGAACACTTGACCCAGTTGGTGCCCACTAGTAAACAACTCCAGGAACATCAGGCGGCAGCCGTCAAGACAAAGCCCCCTCCTGATGTACCCAAGTAACCCCTTAAGGGAGGGGTGTGTCAAGGGTTTGGATGTACAAGTATTCCAGCTATTGCCATCACAATAAAATCCAGTAATTGCCCAATTTGGGGCCTTTCCAATATACCATTTGACATACCAGAAATGGCAACAAACCAATATCACATGACTATCCAGGTATCCAGCGACATGAACCCATCCAGCACATGACCAGCCCCTGGGTTTGATCCAACTAAAATCCCTGCCACAGCTAAAGTTATATAAGTCTAAAGTATTATCCAATAAAATATACTTTTTCTCCTCCTACTTTTATATTCAAAGCTTCCCCAAAAAGGCGCTCCTTATCAAATGAAATATCTGAATTTTTATTAATTTCCTAATAAAACATAAGATATTCACATTTGTACTTATATGAACTATATCAAATAAATATTAATATTTCTTCATATTCTGGATAACTTCTATTTCTGTGCTTATGTTTATTCTTGGTTCGTTGGAATTTTAATTTATATGGTAATCAAAAATATTTTTATAATAAAGAGTGTAAATTACATAGTAAAATGAGAAATAGTTGCTTATTTCTCCTTATTCTCATTAGTTAAGGTACATTTTTATTGCATTTTTGAGCCCTCTGTGGTCACTTTAGTATACCTTAGCTGTATAGCTTATTTTTTATATTGAAAGTTTTCAGTACATCAAGATCTGTTAACTAAAAAAGTGTCAATTTCCAGTTGTTAATCAGGGAAAAAGCTGAATTCTCACTTTACTATAGTGTCAACTACCAGGAAGTCAATCACCAGGGAGTCAAACTTACCAAAGTTGCCTTCATAACAGTACACTTGGTATCCTAGCAACTTCAAACAACTCTGACTTGGGTGATCCAGAGCGGGAGCATCCCTGATTGGTTGGCTTTATAGGAAGCTTTTGATAGGGAATTTGGGGATAGGGCAGCTTTGGCCAGTTTCTGGCTGAGTTTCTCAGTTCAAAGACTTATTTTAGAATGGTCAAATAATAGGTTATTCTGTTCTGACTGTAGCGGCACTGAGATGAAAGCTGTAAAGTCACTCCCTCCTTTAGCCTTGGATAGGACAATCTCCCTGTGTTGCACAAAAAAATCTGCTCAGAAGCCAGCCAAGCCCCTTAATTTCCTTGAGGGTTTAGCCCACACAATTGATGAGAGATTTGTGTTGGTATACCCTTCCCAGGTGATTAATACTGATGTTTTGAACTCTGTTTCCACTTGGGAGGAATATCTGATTAATTTGGGCTATTTTTTGGCTTGGGCACGCCCACATTTAAAATTGATTAAGTCCAAACAATCAGGTCGCGCTTTGGTTATTTCAACAAAATCCATTTCAACTGGAATTAATGGCATCCTGAAGTGTCCTTTAGGCACTAGCCAATCAGAGTTTGGGTCATAAATTGATGAGAAACCATCCAAGCTCCCTGAAATTACTGGCAAATTTTCTATCTCATCCAATCAAATGACTGGCTGAGGTCAGCTGACCTTCAAATTCAAATTGGTTTCCTTAAAGCAAGACAGGGGACTTTTGGTCCCCTGCTTGCTCATTTTATCAATTAAAGTTTATACTTTTAAAACTTGGTTATTTGGACACTTGGGCTTTTTTCCTGGCCCATTATTGTTTCCTAGCTTTGTTTTTAATTGCTTCATCATTCCTTACTGTCAGGATACCAAGAGTACCATGGAGCTCCAGCAGGTGAGGGAGGAGTTGAAGCAGGTACTGGCATGGCCCACCAGATGATGGGACCTAACTTTACCAGATAGTAAAGGGCCTTCCCAGCCACAGCCCAAGGCCCAGCTGCTGGCAAGGCAGAGTCAATCATTCCTGTGAGCGCCAGGTAAAGCACTCCCAAGAAATTGACTACTCTGGCCAGTGGCATCAGAGGTGGGTGGGGTTGAGATGGTTGGTTTGGGTGTTGGGGTGGTTCCATGGGGACCAGGTAGGCAGAAGGATTGTTGTACTTCCTGTTGAAGATCAAAGGGTAGATGGTGATTGCTTTGCCGTCACAGACAATTTGGTAGGGTTCCTGCGGTGTGTTTGGGCGGGTGTACCACTGCAAGTCCTCCAAGGTCCAGGGTTTGTGGTCAGGGTTGGGGGGATACTCAGTGAAATGCACAGGGTCAAATGGTGCATTGGGTGGACGGCAGTAGTCAAAGGCTTTGGTTGTGTCAACTGGAGTCTGGCTATCTATCCCAGTGGGTGGGCACTGACACTTGGGTGTATGCAGATGGAAGAGTATCAAAATTATGTATGGAAACAGATTGGTGAACCAAAGGTTCATAACAACTTTATTTGGTAAGGATGATAATACAGAACTTTTTCAAGTGCTTCTGATTTATATACTTACTCACATGCAGGTGCCTCTGGGCATTCTTCTGGTGCTATTTGTGTGTCAGGAATATTCCTGACAACACTTTGGTTCAGGGAAATATTTTGTGCACAATCAAAATTGATAAACAAAATAAAAATGGCAGCATTTCCCCATTATTGGGGAAACTGCCACGGAAAGTTGGGGCCAGGAAACTAGAATTAAAAATAAGAATTTTAATTTGGACGGGTTTTATACCCCACCCGCGGGCCGTGCGGCCATGTGGCCGGCCGCCAGCCGTCTGCAGACCACACGCCAGGCGCCCGCCCGCCTGCTCCTGCCAGCCAGCCACCCAGACAGCCAGTCCCCCACCCAGGCCGCCAAATGTGGAAATTGCCAAATGGGGAAACCCAAAAAGACAATTTCCCCAAACCCAAATGGAGGGGGAACTGCTGCCCAAATTTGGAATTTGCTAAATTTGGGAGGGGCTGACAAGCTGCTCAACCCATCCATTCCTGCATTAACTGCAGAATCCAAAATTGGATGCATGAAAACATTCAATGATACACCAAGCCAATGCAAGCCCAGAAGTAACAATTCATTGCCTGCACACCACTACCAATTCCCCTCCCAAAAGGGAATTCCAGACAATACCAAGTGTTTGGGATTCCCTGTCCAGTGTTTTACTCTATTCATGCCACCACAAGGATGATAGTATATAATAAAGCCAATTCACTTGATGATAGTTGGTGCTATCATTGGGTGAAATTACCCCTCAATAGTATCACATAAATCAATCAGAACTTTTACCCTACAAGAAAGTTAAAGTCACTAAGCTTTGTCTGCCCTTTCCCAGGATCAGAAGATGAACCATCTTATCTTCTCAGCTGTCCTCACAGCATGCCTAGGGATTGGGAGCCACCAATACAATCATCAGCATGGGCCGGTCAATAAACTACCCGAAAAGTACATCTACAAGGAGCCAGCACAGCTAAACTCCTCTGAGCAGTACTCCTGGCCCACGCTGGTGTTGCCCCACTACACCCAGTCTGTAGCTATATACACCTGTGTATACTGCGTACTTACATATTTCACCGGTAATTTTGGATGATATAACGTACTTGCCAAGGTCTTCAGATGGATGATGACAGTCTACCCCATTGTGACGGCGCTCACAGGATTCCAAGTTGCCAACTTGGTACCTTACCTTGCTAAAATACTCCCCCACTTGTTGGGGCTTTACACTGTGTGGCAAGGCTTGGCATCTCAGGCTCTGCTGTTTGGTTGGCTGCTTCATGGTCATTTTTAGGGGTTTCAGGAACAGTTGTTTGGCTTTTTGGTGGTCCATCTTGGCTTGGCTGGTCATTGGTTCTGATAAGTTTGGCTTCAGGAGTCATGGGGGTTTTCCCAATTTGATCACCATTTTTGGACTGGCTTGACTGGCTTTCCTGAGCCCAAGGAACTTGATTAAAAAAGGGGTCCCCAATTGGGGACCCCAAATTACTTAATGGAGGGTGGGCTTGATCTGGGTTTACTGGGCAGCTAAAAATAGCCTGCCCAGGCCCAGCCAAACCCACCAAGGCTTGGGCGTAGCTTTTGGGGCCCAGAACGGGCCCCTCAGCTGCCACAGTACAATACACCATCTAGAAAGACGTCATCTAGAAAAAAATTTGCAATAGGGTCAGAATTTACATTGGCAAAATTAAAAAAAATTATTAAATAGTTATTTTTTACATATTGGTTTCTAATATGCCATCTAGAAAAATGGCATCTAGAAAACGCTATCACAAATTGAAATAAAAAGGGTGTTATCCAAATAATATTTTTTGAATATAAAAACACATAATAAATACCCTAAAATACGCCATCTAGAAATACGGCATCTAGAAAGACAGCATCTGGAATCAAATAATAAATTATACTTTTATGTGATAAATCCAAGACTTTTCCTTATTAACTGGGAATAAAGTATGATATTAATTTATGACCACATATAATATATCAACTCAAATTAACTCACCTTTGATAGTACTATCTCCCTGTAACACAGCTATTAAAAGCCACTTTTGATATACTGATTTTATTCCTTATCATAAAAGGATCTGTAATATTTGGTTTTCAGCTTTAAAATGCTTCATTAATGATTTTAAATATTCAAGGGTAGTGTCTTCATTAACTGGAAATGTAATAATCAGGTTAAGAACAGTGTAACTAAGACTACTTCATCACTTAAAGGTTGGTACAATCAATTTTCTTGCCTGGTTAAGATAAAGAAGCCCAGATTCATTGTGATTATCAAAAAGCTGAAGATCTGGTATATCCATGGGGACCAGCTTTACCCTCAGGACATCAAAAGCAAAGCTGTTTTATCCAAGCATGCAGATCAGCAGGTCAAGTTTGCAAGTGTTACCAAGTTTTTGACCTATTACACTGGAGAAGGCTGCCTTACCCATCTTAAAGGCATTGCAAAAACTTTTGGGACTGAAGCCTGATCAAGTTACTCTTCCATTAAATACTTTACTTCCAAACATTTAATTTTTACTTAATTTTTAGTGGATTGATACAAACATAGGAGCAAATTTCAATAGGGAAATATCACAGTTTTGGGGTGTGTTGACTTTAGAGATTTGCACACTAAAGTTGGTACTAGATGATCCCACATAATTATTTCAGATTTAAAATCTTTGGATTATTTTGAGTCTAGCCATATGTTTTTCTTACTATTCTGAATTTTTTGGGTTTTTTTATTAATTTTTAAGTTATTTGATACAGTTCTGCCAGAAATTTGCCATAGGGTTTCTAGATGGCGTTTTCTAAATGGCGTCTTTCTAGATGGTGTTTTCTAGATAACATTTTCTAGATTGTGTCTTTCTAGATAGTGTATCCCACCGCTGCCACCAGGGTGGAAATGATTCCTGCACCTGGATTCGCTTTGAAGAGCAAAAATTCAGGAGCAGGCACATCTCCCCGCCTGCTAGCCCCACCTGGTGGCTAGGAGCGGGTTTGATTCCCACCCAGGGCCTCAAAGATGTTACTTTTGTAGCACTTACCTTTGCCTCCTTTCCCTGGTTCCCAGTGTTGCTTTTGAAGTGCCTAGAGTTAAAGTTAGTATTAATGAACCCGCTTACCTCTTCCACTTTTGAAAACCTAGGTTGACTTTGAAAAATTAGTATTATAGACCATATATTTACCTATTTTAAGTTCAATTTTGTTTTTATTTGCTTTTTTGTCTCCTTTGCTTCATATACGCTTGAATCTGCACCTCTCGCTCTTGCTGAAAGCGTATATCCCATGGTTGTTGCCTCTCCCAGATCACCAGTTTCTGTTTCAAAAAAAGCTGCAACCTGTTCTTTTTTGTTTTCTTTCTGTTTCAGATAAGTTGCAAAAGCACCAAGGTTGGTTTTCCTTCTGCTTCAGATGCTGGCCTCTTTAGTGAAGTTTGTAGTCTTTACCCTGGCACCTGTCTTGGTGCTGATATGGACTACTTCTCCTGATCTTTGAAGTCATATTTCATGTTCATTTCACCAGGTGGGAAGTGACTCTACCCAATTTATGCACATGTTTGAGGATATCCCTGGGCGCGCCCAGGATATTCTGGCTACCAGTGAGAATGTCGTGAGGAGTCTCACTTGTGATGATCTTGAGCTGTCTGCCCTCAACCCAGTCCCTTTAATGTCCCCAAGCTTGGCTCCCCCAATGCCTCCCCCCTCTGAGGACCCAGCTACCCGGGTCCCAGAAGAAGGTCCAGGCATCCAAGAGCCTGCGCCCAAGGGCACTTTGTGGTTGCTTGGTGGGATGATCCTGATGGGCTTGGATTCCTACTTCCCCAATTTTCTGCCGCGTCCTCCTTGTGGATGCCACTTTGAGCGGCCATCCCAGTTTTGCACTGGATGGTGTCCTGGTGAATCCTTCTCCTGGGATGGGAGCCGAACTTAGCTAGTTTAGCCCCCCTCTCTCATAGAAGCTAGCCGATGCATCCCTATTTGAGGGTAGGGTTGAGAAGGTCACAGGTATTTGGATTGGAATAAATTTTTTAAATGAATTTTAAAGGTGTGACTGTCCTTGCACTACTTTACGGGATTGTAGCTGAATAGGGAATGTACTTGGGTCAGCTGAGGGCTGTGTTGGATTTTGGACGGGTAGCTTCTTTTCTAAAGAGGAGCCATTTTTTTTAAAAAAGCCAAAACTTTATTGTTTCTAAAAAGGAGCCACCCATCCAAAATTGTTTCATAAAAGTGCACATTCTGGAATTTAAATTTCCAGATTTTTTTAAATAAAATATATATATTTTTTATCTTTCTATTTTAAAATTTAAAAAAATTTGAATTTGAAAATTTATTTTTATTATTTATTAAAAATCCTCTTGATTCTGGAAAGCAAAAAGCCTTCCGATACCTTTTTTTTACAAATTTTGGATTCCCCCAGCGTAGGGGAATCTGAAAGAAGTAGGAGGGAAGGGACAGCAGACGATTACGGCAAATACCATAATCATTCCTTTTTGGGGCCAACACAGCCCTAGGTCAGCCTGAAATATTTCGGATCTGGCTTGGGAGAGGACTCTGTTGAGTGAGACAATTTTTTAAGCTCCAAGTGATAAAGCATTTAAGTTTGGAAGCTTGGTGGTTTTATAGCAGAAAACTCTAGGTCATCGGCCAGAGGTAAATCAAAGGCGAATGATAAGGGGTTTGGGGCTGGTGCTATAATGCATGTTTTTTTTGTTTTCGGGGCGGAATGATATTAAATATAACACCAATAAGTCCTACTCGATTTCGGATTCTGACCCTGATTGTTGTCTATGGTTTTGCATTTTAAACTTTTGAATGGTTTGAGATGCTAAGTATCGTCAGATTAATAACATTTGAATCAAATTATTCGTTAGTAGAATTTCTTTTGCAAACCCGAATCCAAGCTAAAAAAGAAACTAGTTTTAAAATACCTTTATGGATCCAAAGTTAGCGTACCTAAAAGTTTAATACCATAGAATACCATAAAAAGAGGACCCATAATATACTCTGCCCAAAACTAGGATGAGCGAAATATCTCGGGATAGAGAAGAAATAGAAAAATATTTGTTCAAGTTGCTCGGAAGCCTCCCCACGGGCCAAAGTAGTCGGGAATCCGAGGCGAGGAGTAAAGCTTCTGCTAACTTTGGGGGGAGAGATCCCATACGTGAAATCAAACACCAGGAGCTAGTCTCGGGATCCAAAACTTTAGGTAACGTCGCAAGCTTTAGTACCCTACCTAGGGTTTAAGTTGAATTTCTCCCGAATATTTTCACTTCTGCTTGAATTAAACTATGAAGTATGCTTAAGCCAAAGGTTGATATTTAGTTCAAAGCATCAAGAAAAAGGAGTGGCGGGATTCGGAATTTCGGACCCTGGTTCAGTGCCTCACCAAGCGGTATATTCATGGCCAAGATGCATCCTATCGTAGAGCTCTTGTTCCAACGTTCCGAAGTCTTTATGCAGCTCAAACTGAAACTGTTGTGCAGGAGATGGGTCATGAAATCCTCTCCCATCTGACCTCGATTTCAATCGACAGCCATTTATGGGTCGATGGCAGCCAGCTTATAAGCCAGCTGTTGGACTTTGATGTCGGTCGCGAGGTGATCCAACCCAACTTGGCAAAAATATCAGAGTGGAACAAACAGTTTTTAATGCTCAGCAAAAACCAAGCATCCCAATGTTTCGATGTTCTTTTCGGGTTTAGGAACCTTGCCATCTTAAGCACCAAATTTGCCTGCAAGGCAACTGAAATCTCTTACGAAATGGAAGAAATTGCTGTTAGTTGTTTAAAAAGTCTATGTTATCCTCCCGAAACTGTTATCCTTATTGCGCTTGCGGTTGCCACTAGCGTCGCTTCTCGTGAAGCTAATACTCAAGACAAGCGGGAGAGGGCTATACACAACTTAAAAGAGCTCTCTGAACAGCCTCACTTAGAATATGCATACATCTGTCTTTCCGGTGCGCTCCTTTCTTGCTTGGATCACCAAAGCTTATCCTATGGAGCCTCCAACCCAGGCTCTTTAATGGAATTGATTTTTCAGCAAAGCCTTGCAATCCTTGAACGCACAACCAGCACGGCCTGTAGAATTCAAGCATTCCAGGTTCTAGCAAGTTGGATGACTCAGTCTTCCCAAGCATTGGTTGGTGAATACCAACATCTGGTATATTTCGCTGCAGAAGTCGCCCTGCAACGATTAGATTCTCTGTTAATTCTGGTTTGGACATACTGGGATGACACGTCTGATTCAGTAGGTGTTGCAGTATCGGAAATGTTCAACGCTCTTCTTAAATTTTACAACTCAGCCACCGACAATAAAAGATTTACAGCCCTACTTGGAAAGTTGACAAGGGATGCCATGTCGTTTGATTGGCATCGCAAGATCCGCTATGCCATCTTAGCTAGCCTCATTCCTCACCAGGATTGCAACACCCTCTTGGCTACACACCCTGCCCTTGTCAAGGAATTGCTAGTAGCCTATAAGAGTTCTGCTTTGGCCACTCGAGCCACCGATTGTCTTTCACAACTCTTTCTTCGATATCCGGCGGATAATGTCTGGCTGGCGCCACTTGGCTACGGCCTCTCCTCTGATGATCCTTTAGTCCGTCGGAATCTATCTACCTTTCTTCTTCCCAAGCTGGCACGCATCGAACCACAGCTAATGCTTAGGTTGGTGGCCTGGCTACAGTCGCCTCCAGCAAAGGGCCGACTTTGTCAACACGGGTCTATCGCTGCAACAAAAGCTGCAGTTGCAAGTGGTGTTATACTTGAAGCAGGCTTCCTTGAAAAGATGTGGCCCTGTCTGTTCCATGCCGATCTTGCTGTGCGCATCGATATGCTTGGTCTTGTAAGTACATGTCAGAAGACTACGGCAGCGGTAACTCAAGCCGAGCTTGATGCAGTCCGGCAGGCGTTTCCGCTGAGTGCCAACTGTGCTTCGCCTGATTTCCGCCAGAAATTCCATGGCCATTTGCTCAAGCTTTTAAGCCGCCTGCGTGCTAGCCAAGCAGTCCTACTGCGCATCCAAAAACCCTCCTCAGAAGCCAGAGAAAGCATTGCTCGCCAACGGGAGTTCCTTGGTTGGATCGAAGGAGCTGCTCTGGCCTCACTTTACCCCGGGGCATCTTATCAGCGTGTCAGCTCAGCCCTCAAATTGCTGGAGGCTCTATCGCGTGTACCCAGCTGGAGCATCCATCCTGACACCTTCAGCCAGCTAGCACATGTTCTCACTAGCCCTTATGATTCTTGCCGCCTCCTTGCTTCGTCTCTTATGTTGGGTCTTCCTACTTTGATATGCCCAGACACGCTGATTGGCTGGGCCATGGCTTCATTAATTTCACCTCGCGCCAAGGAGTGTGCCTCTGGTGCTGCTACTCTTGATTACATCTTCCAGGTATTCGTGATTCAGCAGGGCAGATACATAAGCCTTGGTAAACATCTTCTTCATACTCTGCCACCTGTACCTGCATTTGCCCAAGAACTTGTGATGCTTTTAGAAGAAGCGTTAGATGCTGCTGCCTCTAGCCTTACCAATGCTTCGTTTTCTTCTCCAACGCATGGGCTGTTCCTGGCCTTGCAACTGATCCTCACTACACTCGAAGGCGAGCCTCCCCATGTCGCCCAGCATTTAGACTTCTGGAAGGACTTTGTTCAACAGTGCCTCGCCGCTACCTTTAGAATGTTTTCGATTGGCCAGAAAGCTCTTTTGTCTTCTTCGCCTGATGACGCGCTTCTGTTGTTGTCTGAAGAGCAGCCCAACAATGCGCTCGAGTCAGTCCTTTCCTTCTGCTGGAGAGGAGTCAAAGAAGCTGCTGCTACTCAAGAGATCCTTCTCACCCGACTTCCTGTTAGCCTAGCCCCCCTCAGAGACGCAGAGGGAGCAGGGGCAGCACTGCAAAGTCTCATGGTTGATTTGCGCCATCGTGGTGCGTTCTCTGCCCTGATGCCCTGTTTTCGTGCTATCTGTTCGCGGTTACTCCGATCCACTTCCTCAGCTGTGGTGAGGGACTGGCTTGAGGGTGGTCTTACCAAGCTCGCTAAAGCTGATGCCTCTATAACTCAACGGTCAGCAGGGTTGCCCCTGTGTATGGTGGCAATTCTGAATGCGCTTCCTTCCCCTGACCATGCGCTTCTGGCCAATGCCACTCAGCAGCTCTTTTGGTTGGCGAAATTCGGAAAGCTTCCTCCAAGGGATGTATCGTTTAAAGAATTCGACTTTAACGAGCCCAGTGAGGATTCGGTGCTGCCCCGCGTGCACGGCTTGAATGTACTCCGTGCAGTTTTCCAGGACTCGGGCATTGGACCCCAGGTGTTTGATGGGTTTGGACCACTCGGCTTGGTAGTGGCGGCCACAGGTCTAGGCTCTGCTAGCTGGGCAATCCGTAATAGCAGCGTCCTTCTCTTCTCTACTCTACTTATAAGAGTGTTTGGGATTAAGCGAGTGCGCGATGAACACGACCCGCGCAACAGCTTGACCCTCCGTGAATTCTTCGCACGCTTCTCCGCTCTGGAACCGTTTCTCTTGCAGAGCCTCAGCGCGGGTGGACGGGCACAACACATCCCCCCACCTGGGCTTTTCCCTACCCTCACTGTACTTGCGCGCCTGCATCCTACACTTGAAGACAATCCCCAATGCCATGCATCGCTAGTGGCAGGGGTCAAGAGCTGTGCCTCTAGTCCCATTTGCAAAGTGCGTGAATTGGCAGCCAACGCAATGGCTTCACTTACCCACTCGCTACAGACTGCTCCTACACTAAAAGGCCTCATGGCTGAACTCTCTACTGCAACTGCACCCAACAAGACGCATGGGCTTCTGTTGATGGCTTTGGAACTTGTAAAGACCATTCCAGATTCCGATACGACGGCTGAAGTAGCTCTTGAATTTTCTTCTCATCTCGATTCTCTTCTCTCCAACAATCGAACATGTACATACCGGCTTGGCGTTGTTTACCAGATCTGGGCTGCTTTGGCATCTTTAAGCAATCTCTTGCTTGAACGACTCAAAGATCACGAGGGCCACCTGGGGTTCCATGAGAAGCTTCCCTTGATAGACCTCTACCCAAGCTCTCGTTGGCTCAACGACCCGGATTACGAAATTCGGGAAAAGGCACTCGAACTTCTCCCACAAGCACTATTTAACATGAGCAGGTAATCTGTTTCAAGTTCGTCATTAACAAGTGTAGCTCTGCAGCGGAAGACCTGCATTCCAAAGCAATCGCTTTAGTTTTACACCCCGACCCGCATTTAGGAACGCTGATTCAAGCCATCAATTGCTTAGCCAAACAGACCCCCCTTTTCCGCCAAAGCTTCTTGGCCATCAAACCACCTTGGCTGATGTAGCAAAATCTCTCTATACCCTAGCCACCACTCATTTCTCCATCGGAGTCCAGGCGGCATGTATTCCTCTCCTTGCAGCAACAGTTGCCCAAGCAATTTCATCTGCTTCACTTGAGCCTATCATCGCAAACTTCACTCGTTTGCTTCTTACACTGAGTCACCCAATAGCAGTACAGTCATTTTATAGTACGCTTCTAATTTACAAATAGGATGTCTCTCTGCGAGAAGCTGCCAGTTCGGCATTGTTTCACTTGGCCGCTTGGCTCAAGCAACCCCCCAACTTGGCAGGATCTTCATCCATCGTAACCCACATCTTTCAAGCCTTGGCCAACCTGCTCCAGGATGACGATGAAGACATCAGAGTGCAAGTCGCAACAGCTCTGCATGCCGTTGAACTATTTGAAGTAAGCCTAACATTTAAGTGGGTTTAACATTGCAAGGAGAACTTGAGCCCAGAAAGAAGCCTTGAACTTCTCTTCAAAACCTTCGCAGGATCTGTCTCTCCTGACCAATCCATCCCTCCTCTTCTAGAATTCATGAAGCCAGCGACCTCTTTAGGTACACGTTTATTGGGGTTGTTTTTAAATTCTAGACGATCTGCTTCGCAGTGCCATGGCATCCCAAAATAGAGATCTGTTTGAAGTCGAAAAACCCAACTATTACATGGAGCCACTCACCACCTGCCAACTGGCATCCCTTTCACTTGCCACCCTTATACCTTCTCAAATAGATTTAATCAAAAGCCAGATCTATCCCTCAGTACAAAGGGCATGCACAGAGCTGAAGCTACTATCGAATTGGCTTTTGGAAACATCTGTTCCTGACCAGGTATGCAGATCTATGGATACATACTAATGCTTCTAGATTAAACTAGGAGGACCACTCGGTATCTTTGGATGCGAGCCAGTATTTAAGAATGTCTATCAAAACCTGATGCTGCTTCGGTTATGGCAAAAACTTCCTATAGACACTTTTGAGGCATCAGAAATAACTTGTCGTTTTATTTCCTTGCCCATCCATCCTCTCCTGCTGTCCCTGGCCAAGCCAGCATCCGCCACAAAGCCCGCTGGTGCTGAATTGGGGCTTGCAGAGGGCTTTCTCACGTCGTTTATGTAGTCAACTATAGAAATAGCCCATTAACCTACTTTTTCATATACAATGCTATTTCCGATGTACTTGCATCCACCTTCAGAAGGTATACCTACTCCAATAGGACTAAGTCCATCTTAAGAATAAGAGTGAGGTCAATCCACCTGCTTAAAGGAGACTGCCAATATAAGGAGTTGCACCTCACTGATAGTACAGTAACTAGTTATTAGAAAATTATCTGTTTATCCTATTAAGTAATACAAACTTTTCTACCCTAATAGTGTTTGGGGTTATGTATCTAGATTTCCCAGGCTACAGCTGGTATGTACAATCTGGAGTGACTTATGTAGCACCCCCTGTATAATATGAGGAACAGTGCTGACTATTGAGTAGGCATTGTACACTATCTAAATGGAATGGATACTGGAAATAACTATTGTCATAACTGTGCTGTTTTAGCAGAGTTACAAGGGGAAAAATATTTAGAAATTAGATAATATTCTTTATTGAGAAATAGTTATTATATAGTCATTGTGAATCATGGATAACAGGAACATGATTGTGTTGATCACTCAGGTGGATGGTGAAGGGGTGGCTTGATCCTGATAATGAGTCAAGTGCCAAATTGAGGTATCCACTGTAAGGGATCATCATCTGTTCATGTTGATTGATTTGGTAATTCGAGTTGACTTCCTAGTCTGGCTTCGAGTGGCCGGGTATTCAGATTGTAGGTCACAAACCTGCTTGTTTGGAACCATGCTGGCGGGTCGAGCCTGCTGTTTCAACACCCCCCTGACTGAAGGTTGGCCTCCTCTGGGGGTAGGTCGTCAGGAGCCCGGGTGCTGTACTGAACTAGCTGCTGTTCGGTTGCTGGTAGGACGGTTTCTCATTGTTTTTGTCATGCTTTACAGGTCTTAGTCAGTCATGATGCAGGACTTTGTCTTGCTTGTGTTTGCTGAGTCCTTGCACAAGGTAAGTGTTGTTTTCATTTACCTTTAAGAGAATAGCGGGGCCGCTTTTTTTGGGTTGTAACTTGCTCTTGTCTGTGCTCATTACCCAGACCTCATCACCAACTTTGTGTCTATTTTGGATGGGGACAAACATGTTTTGCAGACGTTTCTCTTCCTTTTCCAACTGATCCCTGTTGACCTGTATAACTTGAGGTGCTGAACAAGGGGGACCTTGCTGGGCATTTCCAACTTCTGTCTCGTGAGGGCTTGGATGATATTGGGTGGAGTGCCATAAACAAGCTCAAAGGGGCTCTTCCCGGTGGATCTGTTCACACAAGTGCGGCATACAAGGTGTGCAGTTGGTAGCTGCTTATGCCAGTCCTTAGGTCTCCCAGCGGTGAGCTTGGCAAGGGCCTGCACTAAGCTACTGTTTAGCCCCTCCACTTGACCATTATCCTGAGGATAGTATGGTGTTGTCACTGTGTGCTGGACCCCATTCTTTGTGAGGCATACATTGGTGTTTTGGAGGTCGATTCTTTGCCCCCATATGCGATCAGGAGTTCTGGCTTTCTGAACTTGCTGATGATCCCCTTGCCTATGAAGTGTCAAACGTCATTGCCTGTATGTGTCTTCACTGCCTGTGCTACTGGCCAGCAAGTGGTGGAGCCAATGGCGGTGATGATATACTTCTTGTCGTTGTGTTTCCTGGGCATGGGCCCCACACTGTCAAGGGCTCATACCTTGAAGGATAACTGGGAGCAAATGGGCAACACAGAATTAGGCAGAGTGTTGCTTTTTGAAAACCTTTCACATACTTGGCATTGATTGAGAACTTCTTGGCCCTCCCAATTTAGAGTTGGCCACCATGCCTTGTGCTTGAGAAGTTTATAAAGGTTGCGGCTCTTGGTATGCCCTAAATCTCCATGGTAGCGTAGAATGGTGTCAACTCTTTGATGCATGGGAATTTACAGGATGGTGCTTCCATTGGTCATCTTTTGGTGTAGCGTCCTGTAGACATCTGTGAAGAGGTGTTCATTTTTGATGCCCGTTTTTTTAGTGATGTTGGTAGTGCCTAGGAGGAAGCCTTTGTCTTTAGTTTGGAGTACTAGGAGGGGCCGGTCTGGGTCTAGGCTGCTTTCCCTCCTGTGGCTCTGATGTATAAGCAAGAGAGTGCATCTGCCATGGCAAGTTCAGGTCCAGGTTTATATTGGATGATCATGTTAAACCTTTTGAGAAGCTCCATCCAGCGCACCTGGCGCCTGGATAGGTTAGCTTGTGTTTTGAAATATATGAGGGACTTATGGTCAGTTAGGGTGGTGAACTCCTCTTGTTGCTTCAGGTAGCAGCGCCACTTGATGAGACAATGTACAATTGCCAGTAGCTCCTTATCATAGATAGTATAGTGACATTTGCCGTCTGTCAGTTTGCACAACTTGTAGGCTACGGGTAGGAAGTCACCATTGGTGTTCTTGATCCGCAGTACTCCCCGATGGACGCATCAGAGGTGTCTGTCTCCATTTGGTACTCTTTGTCTTGCTGAGGGTACTTTAGAATGGGGGCAGTTATAAGCTTTTCCTTTAGATGCTGGAAACAGATGCCACGTTGGGTGGTCATATAAGCTTAGATTTGGCACCAGTTGTGGCCAACAGAGGTGCTGTCAGGACGCCACAGTCAGGTATGAAGCGCGTACATAGGCCACCATCCCCGGGAAGGTGTGAAGTTCTGACTTATCCTTGGGTGGTGGCATCTTGCAGATTGCCTGAATCTTCTGATTGTCAGGCTTGATGCCATCTTTTGAAACTATGTGTCTCAGGAAGGGTAAATGTTTGCAGAAGAACTGACATTTAGAGGGTTTGGACAGCAGTTTATGTTGCGCCAGGGTGGCAAAGACTGCCCTCAAATCCTTATGATGTTGTTCCATCAAGGGGCTGTAGATAACAATGTTGTCTAAGTACACTAGTGCATGCTTTCCAATGTGGGGGGCAAAGACCTCATTCATAAAGGTAACAAAGGTTGATGGTGCGTTTGTCATCCCAAAGTCAAGCACAACACACTCATACAACCCATACTTGGTGCAGAAGGCCGTCTTGGGTATGTCTTCCTCCTTGATGCAAATCTAGTTGTAGCCTGCTGTCAGGTCAATCTTGGAGAAGACAGTTGTTCTGCCCAAGGCGTCAAAGAGATTGTCAATGAGTGGAAGCAGGTAACAATTCTTGATGGTAACTTTGTTTAGGGCGCAATAGTCTGTGACCAGGCGTAAGGTACCGTCCTTTTTAGCCACAAAGAATACGGCAGCCCCAAAGGGAGACTATGAGGGGCGGAGAAGTCCTTTTCTGATACCTATTTAAGGTAAGTGTGCAGTGTGTTGTCTTCATTTGGGGTAAGGTGGTAGATGGGTTGCACCTTGGGTACGGCCCCCTTGAGTTGGATGGAGTTGTAAAGTTATGCCTCCCCTTAGGCCTTCACTTCAATTCCTGCCAAATGCTTGAGAATTTCTACCAAATTATGTTTGACTATTTATCCAAAAAGTTACTGAAAAAGCCCAAGAAAAGCCATCAATTTAATATTTTGGAATTATTCTGAAGATGCCCCCACCTAACCCACCCAAGAGACACCTCTGGCTAAATATCATGTGCAAGAGCGGCTGGGAGCAGTGGTAATTGCATCCAAAGCATATTCCTGATGTTAGTTGGTTTGGTTTTTCTTTTTGACTATGTCCATTTAAAATTTGATAAGATCTTCCTGCCTCAAGAAATGCATTTATATCCGCTCATATCATTGGTCAACTGGTTTGTGATATTCAATCTACCACCTCAATTTTATCACATCCCTTAAATGAATGCAAGAGTTTTTTAAAGACCTTGTTTCATCATTCTCTGCTCTAATAAAGTTCAAAATTTGTTAGACTAATCTGGTCATTTGGTTTTTTCTGTTGCTTTTGGTGTTCAGTTGATTCCTTCCCCCCTCTGGCCTCCCAGAAATTGTTGGCAACAACCTTTTGGTTGTTGCTGAAACTGCAATTTTTAATGTGGTTGAGAGCTTGGTTTTATTTCCTATTAACCTACTCCCCATTTCTCACAGGAGTGCTGTATGTGTTTTCTAGTGGCAAACCTGGTAGATCCTCTTTGAATATTTCTGGATGGCAGGTCACAATTTCCTGATCCTGAGGTGTGGTGGTGTCTTGGTGGTCCTTGAAGTGTAATATCTCATACTGGCAGGAGTCCCAGTCAATTACCTTGAGGTTATCATTTTTTCAAGAGTTTCTTTAATACGCACAAAGACGTGGTTGCATAGAAGCTGGTTCACTGAGTCAGGGTAAATCTGGTGGTTGACCCCTTCACGCTTGATAGTCAATACTGAGGTGAACCAGTCTACATGGGGGTTATTCTTTTGTAACCAGTCTAGTCCAAGTACAATGTCAAATTTGGGGAAGTTGATGATGGGTCCCTAAATGATGAAGTTCAGGTTCTCTAGCATAATGGAGAAAGGAGCAGTCTCTTGTGTCACAGCAATGTGATGTTTATCAGCTAAAACCATGTTCTTAATCTGTGAAGGATTAGTGGTTAACTTGAACTTGTCCACAAAGTTACTGTTGACAAGTGTTTGATCTGTGCCCAAGTCCAGGAGCGCTGAGCCATTGTAACTGCAAAAGCAGAAAGAATAGGAGATCAGTTTATTTGGATGTTTGGCAATGGTGTAAAGTACTGGATCTTCCAAGGGCACCTGGATCATTGAGCACTGATCCATGTCCTTGGGTTGGTACTCATCATTGGGAAAGTCAGGAGTTGTGCAGGGAAAGCTTAGCTTGCTTAGTGCTCTCCCTGGGCTTTTCCCTTGTCCTGATTGTCTTAGGTGGTGGTGACTTGGAAGTGGGTGTGATTTGACTGCCCATTTTTCCTGTTGCTGTGGCCATTTGAGCCTGAGGGTTTATGGCTTGAGTTATTGTTGTTATCATTGTTTCCAGGAGGAGGGTGGTTGGAGCGTCTGGCTGGGTGAGAGTCCTTGGGTCTCTCTCTCTTCCTGATCTGTGCTTTGTGGAGAGCATTAGATGTTTGTTCCACTTTCTCTGACTCACAATACAGGCTTTGCAGGTTGGTAACTTGGTCCAGGTTCACATGTCTCATTACGTGCAACTTGAGGGCGTTGTAGTACATGAGGTGGGTAGATGGGGTGTCAAAGGCCATGTCTGAGGGGCACGTAGGAGGAGTTTCTTGTATGCCTGAGTGAGCTCCTTTACCGTGCCTGTTTTATATGAGGTTCTTTCCTTGGTGTATGATCATGAGTTCTGTATCCTTAAGCACAAATCTCACCAAGAAGTCCTGTTTGAAAGTGTCCCAGTTTTTCTTGATGTGATCCTTGTGCCACTTGTTGCACCAGGTGCCCACGTTGTGTGTAAGTCAAATGGATATCTCCACAATCCAGAAGTTTTGTGGGCATTCAATTTGTGCTAGTTTACTCTGGGCAGATTGAATCCATGTTGTGGCATTGTTGTCATTGGCTCCAGCAAATGGTTCCAAGGTGGCGCTTTGAAGTATTTGGGCTACATGGGCTGGCATGATGCTTTCATCTGTTGCTCAAGGGGCGGCAGCAGATGTTTGGAAGAACCCTTGTGCCAACAAGGCGTTGAAGGCAGAGACTGGTATCAAAATGTTATGGTATAGCAAAAACCCTCAGATATTTTGGTACCAGGCGTGTACAGCGTCCAGTCCATTGCAAGGCCGGACATGATTCTATTGTAGATTTGTTAACTGAAGCAAGTACCAACAACAGGCAGAATTTTGAGGGATAAAGTAGGATGGAGAACCCACTTGTGCTACCAATGTCATAACTGTGCTGTTTCAGCAGAGTTACAAGGGGAAAATATTTAGAAACTAGATAATATTCTTTATTGAGAAATAGTTATTATAAAGTCATTGTGAATCATGGATAACAGGAACATGATTGTGTTGATCACTCAGGTGGATGGTGAAAGGGTGGCTTGATCCTGATAATGAGTCAAGTGCCAAATTGAGGTATCCACTGTAAGGGATCATCATCTGTTAATGTTGTTGGATTTGGAAATTTTAGTCAACTTCCTAGTTTGGCTACAGGTCACTGGGAAGTTGGGTTTCAGGTCACATACCCACTTAATTGGAACTTTGCTGGCGGGTTCAGTCTGCTGTTTTGACACTATTCAACTTTAAAATGTTTGCTATATCTAATATTCAAATGGATAAATCAAACTGTTGGAAAATTTCTCTGCTTATACTACTCTAAATTGATAAACCCTTGAAGCTAAATCATAATGATGTTTCTCAATTATACTTCTTTTTAACTTTTCCTTTAACCTATAAAAAACACTATTACACTCTCAACTTACACTTAATCCATCAAAACCCAAGGGGCCCCATATGCCCTAGTCAAAACAGTTGAGTCATCCCTCTGTCAACCTAATAAAGTGAATCTGATGCCAGCTCATATAGCTAATATAGTTTTCAGGGATTTCATCCCTAACTCTAAACCAATTAAATGGGCTGGCAAACAACTGGGAGAAAAAACAATTGAAACTATGTTTTTGGAACTAAAAGGAGCATAAATTCCTGCTCAACACAGGGATCAAACTCTGAACCCTATAGATTGGACTAGCATTAATTCAACATCAAACTTTGAGTATATATTACCTATTTATGTTGAGTCAATTCAGTCAACTTTTTCTTACACTTCCGCTCCAGGTTTTGTAAAGGTTATTATAATCAAAGGAGACATCACTTACTGCTTAGATGATGTGTTGCATCTGACCAATTAGAGTTCAGTATTTGATTGGGGAAGACAGAAGTCAAATAGAAAGGACAAGAATGAATAGAATAAGGTATTTTTATTGTGGAATATTGTGATTAATATACTATATGGGGAAAGCCACAAGGCCAAAGGGGGTGGAATAGTGGCATGTTCCATGTAAGGTTCAAAGCCAAGGAATAACTCATGTGGGGATCAACAAGTCAAATTGGCAGTACTCCTAATTAGGAGAAAGTGCCTGAAATTTGATATTGCCATCAGATTGGTTCATGCCGTTAGATACATCAAGGGGCAACTCATTGAGCGCCTCCTGTGTATTGTAAGATACATTGGCAGTCAAGGAGTGAAACTTGGTTGCAACACCCCCCTTTCCCCCTTCTTGTTTTCAGACATCAGGACCGGAGTTTGTGGAAGATCTGGGAAGCTCCACACAAAAAAAATTGTGTGAGGATGGCGCAGCAGAGGCACAAGCAATTGTGGTGAAGCTTTTTGTGTTTCCTTGGGCATCTTCAAGTTGATAGGTGTGGTTGTCATAGACTGCGGCTATTTTGAAGGGTCCTAGGTGGTTGGGTTCTAATTTGACTGAATTGGGGTTGAGGGCATAAACAGGATCACCTACAGCATATCTTGCCTTGAGGTGTTTTGTCCCCCCCTCAATTTGCTTGTGTTCAATGTATTGGGCTTTGGAATGCAACTGGCTTGGGGAGGGAGTAGTTAACAATAGAGGTTTCCTGGGAACTGTGGAATGTAATTCCCCTTGTTCTACCCTCATCAAGCTGTCAGGGGTTCCAAAGGCCAAGGCGCTGGGGCTGGACCAAGTGCCCTTGTTTATTCTCGCTTGTAAGATAAGTAGGGCGGTGGGCAGGTGTTCAGTCCACACAGTATTGGGGTGCTCCTGTGAGAGCTTGGCAATCAGTTGGACCAATGAACCATTTAGGTGCTCTACATATCCATTGGCTTGGGAATGGTAGGGAGTTGTGGCTATTCTTTGAAGGGCATTCTTGGTGCAGGACGCCTTCATGATGTGCCCTACAAGCTCAGATCCATCATCCCTGATAAGATGTTTGGGCCACCCAAAGCAGGCCACAATTTCCTTGCCAATGAAGCGGGTGATGGTGGTGGCAGTATGGTTAGTGGTTGCCCACACTATTAACCAACAGATGAAGTAGTCAATGGCCATAATGATGTACTTCTTGCCTAGTCTTTCTTTGGGGAGGGGTCTGACAATGTTGAGAGCTCATTTTTTGAAAGGCTCCATGGCCTGGATGAGCAAGACTGACTTTGGTGGAGCAGGTTTGGATGTGTTCTTTTCAAACAAAGCACACATCTCAATGAGGTCCATAATATTCTGGCCCATACAGGGCCACCAAACCTTATGCTTCATGATTTTAAAGAGATTGCGTCTTCTAATATGGCCTAAGGTGTAGTGGTAGTGCATGATGGTGTCCCCTTGTTGTGTGGTGGGAATGTAAGGTGTCTTCTCACCTGTCTCTTCCTGGCAGCATATGTTACCAGAGTCAGTGTTGAACTGGCTTTTGTTGTCCTTCAGCTTGGAAACAGTCCCAGAATTAAGGTCTTTGTAACGGGTAGTTTCAGGACGTAGGTAGAGCATGGGCCAGTCTGGGTCTAAGCTGTTGTCTCCTGTGATGGATGCTACATATAACCTAGAGAGGGTGTCAGCTGTGTCAAGTTCCTTCCCAGGTTTGTATTAAATGCACAATTGGTAGGGGGACAGGCATTTGGCCCAGCCTACCTGGCGTTGCATCAAGTGAGACTGTGTATTGAAGTACTGGAGTGACTTGTGGTCTGTCAGAACGCGGGGTGGGAAGGTAGCACCTTCCAGGTAACAGCGCCACTTCTCAACGCAGTGCACAATTACTGCCAGTTCCTTATCATGGATGGGGTAGCGTTGTTTAAAGTTGGTAAGTTTCCTGGACTCATATGCCATGGGGAGGAAGATGCCATTGTCAGTTTCTACCCTTAGCACGCCCCCTATGACCCTGTCAGAGGCATTGGTCTCAAGTTTGTACTGACGGGTTTGATTGGGGAACTGCAATACAGGTGCAGTTATAAGTCTTTGCTTCAACGTCTCAAAAGCTTGATCTCTGACAGGGGTCTAGTGGAAGCACTGTTTTGTGTTTAGGAGCTCAGTGAGGGGTGTAATTAGTTCTCAGCAGTTGGGGATGAACTTGCACATGTAGGCAACCATGCCCAAGAATTTACACACCTGACCAACATTGGTGGGGGGCAGCATGCTGGTGATTGCCTCAATTTTGGCAGGGTTGGGATTTATCCCTTGAGCAGAGATGGTGTGCCCAAGGAATAGCAACTCCAACTTGAGGAACTTGCATTTGAAGGGTTTAGCTTTTAGCTGATTTTTTCAAAGGGTGTTGAGGACAGCACAGAGATGTTGGAGATGCTTGGTTTGATCTTGACTAAAGACAATAATGTTGTCAAGGTACACAACAACACATTTTCCAATCAAATCCTCAAATGCTTTGATTATTAACATGGTGTTGTGTTCTGAGGCGTGGCACAGACACACAACAGGGAATCCTAACCTTAGGATTGTATTCATAATAAGTCTTGGTTAGATGACAGGGAAGGCAATAGCGTTTACCTTGCGGCCCTGGATGAATAATTCTCTACTAGGCGTGGCTAGAGAGAGGTGCGGAAGTACAGAAGACACAAAGACAAAAATGTGAATAGAACTTAATTTTATTGGTGAATATGGAAATGTAATATATAGTGGTTGAGAATACCACAAAACACTACCAGGACGGTAGGATCACTTGTCACAAGCATGAGTGGGGTGAGTGAGTTGTGCAGAGTCAGGAAACCAAACAATCATATTTCCTGAAGCAGAAGCCAGTTCATTTCAAGAGTCAAAAGCAAAAGCAAGAGATTCGTCTTTTAAATGGCCCAAAAAAGGCAAAATTAAAACATTGTGAATGCTGTTATTCACATCATTGCCCCCCTCTAGATTGGCCTTTGGGGGGTGATACTTGCGGAGGAACTTGGCGTGTACGCAAGCAAAAGGGCAACCACTGGAGAGGAGCTTTACAGTGTACTCAGATCCTTGCTTGAAAGTCATCTCTAAAGGACCAATCCACAGGGAGTCCAGTTTGTGTGCGCGCCCACCCACACAGTGTTGATAGTATAGGACATGGTCACCAACAGCAAACTCAGGCAAGGGGGAGCGTCCTGCGTTGTCAGGAGAGAGCTCAAGCATCTTAGTCTTATATGCGGAAGTGTAGGCAGTGGCTTGTATATCAATGATGTGATTGACTAGGTCTTTGATGTGGTTGTCAGGGTTCATAGCCTTATCAGAGGAGAGTAGGGGAACTCCCAAGAGCAACAGAGTGGTGGCTTCACGCTCATACAACATGGCAAAGGGGGAGTACCCTGTGACCTGATGCTTGCTCAGACAATAGGCAAAGAGTGCAGCAGGTAAGTATAGATCCCAGTTGGCAGCGTCAGAGTAGGTGAGTTTCCTTATGATAGAAACCAGTGTCAAGTTGGCACGCTTAACTGCTCCATTAGTGGAAGGATTATAGGGGGCAGAGAAAGACTGGTGAGCTCCTAGAGCTTCAACAACAGAGGTTACAAGTTTGGCATTGAAGTTGGTTCCGTTGTCTGATAACAGCACTTGAGGACAGCCATGGTGGTAGAAAACATCCTGCATCAGGAAGGCAGCGGTAGTCTTAGCAGTGATGTCCTTAGTAGGGCGAGCCTCTACCCACTTGCTGAAGTGGTTGACGGCAATCAGGATAAAGCGGTATCTGGAACATGAGCAGGGGAGAGGGCCTACAGCATCAATGATAACTGTATGAAAAGCGTGTTGAGGGGGAACCAATTTGAATTTGTGAGAAGCAGCTTGGGGCCTCTGAAGTTGGCAGTCATGGCAACTAGCTATGACATCTTGGATCAACAAGCAAAGATTCTCCCAGAAGTAATCCTTCTGAAGCCAGTCAAAGATCTTGGTAATGCCTCCATGGCCAGTTTCTTTATGAGCTTGTGACACCAAAGAGAGGCAAAGACTGGGGCGCATGTATGGCAGGTATTGACCCCGCACCTTCTTGAAGAGTTGGTTATTGCGTATGAGGGTGTCTTCAGACAATCTGGACAGGGCAAGTTGAATCTCTTCTGTCTCACTTTCCCAGGAAGAAGGGTAGCCAATTAGCTTGTACAGGCGGTCTGCCTTGGCAGGATATAGGGCAAGGATGGGCATTCAGGACAACCCATCAGTGTTCTGATGTTGAATCCCGGGGCAATGGAACACAGTGAAGTCATAACCTTGCAGGCGGAGAGCCCATCTGGCTAAGCGTCCTTCGGGCTCCTTAAGTTTTTGTAACCACTTTAGTGAAGCATGGTCAGTGACAACAGTGAAATGGGTACCATACACATAGTGGCGGAATTGTTTGACTGCATGCAGCACTGCAAGGCACTCCTTCTCTGTAACACTATAATTCTTTTCATGCTTATTCAGCACGCAGGAAGTGTAGGCTACAGGGTGGTCCACACCTTCATTGTCAAGCTGAGCCAAGATAGCCCCAATAGCAAGGTCACTAGCATCAGTGTACAAAATGAATTCCTTATCTTAATTGGGGTACACTAAAATGGGTGCTTCTTTGAGTTTCTGCTTTAGAGTCTCAAAGGCTTGCTGTTGGCTGGCGGTCCATTTGAAAGAGACATTACGCAATAGTTGGACCAGGGGTTTGCTAGTATCAGAAAAATCAGGGATGAATTGTCTATAGTAACCCATCATGCCCAGAAAGACTTGTACTTCTCAGAGGTTGGTGGGCGGAAGTATTTTGTTGATGGCTTCAACCTTCTTGGTCATTGGACAAATTCCTGTTTGGGTTACTTCATGGCCCAGGAATTCAAGGCGCTCTTTGAAGAAAGCACACTTAGAGGGCTTTAACTTGAGGCCAGCTTCTTGGATCTTTATGAACACCTCTTTAAGATGGGCTAGGTGATCTATGAAAGTTGCGCTGAAGACTTTTATATCATCTAGGTAGACTAAGACACACAACAACTTCAATTCACGCAGGATGGAGTCCATAGCCCTCTGGAAAGTTGCCAGGGCATTACAGAGCCCTTGCGGCATGCAGGTAGGTTCAAAAAATCCTTCTGATGTGATGAGTGCAGCCTTCTGACAGTCTCCAGGAGAGAGGTCAACTTGCCAGTAGCCAGACGCCAAATCCATGGCAGAGAAAAACTTAGAACCTCCAAGGCGTCAAAGGGCGTCATCAATGCACGGTAAGGGATGGGAATCTTTCTTGGTTATAGAATTCAACCTTTGATAGTCCATCACAATCCGGTGCCCTCCATCCTTTTTCTTTAAGATGAGCAGGTGGGAAGCCCAGGGACTTTGAGAGGGAGCTAGCAGTCCAGCATCCAGCAGTTGTTTGAGCTCCTTAGAAACCTGCGCATCTTCCACTTGGCTGCGGCAGTATGGCTTTGCACAAAAGGGGGGAGCATATCCTGTGTCAATCTGATGAATCACACCTTTGGCTAGCCCATAATCAGTACTATCTTTAGCAAAGATGTCTGAGAACTGATCTAGTAAATCAAGCACCTCTTTCTGTTGAACTGGGGACAACTGAGGGAAGTCTTGGGCAGTGAACAGAGATAGGACTTGAGGCTCGTCTTTGGGTAGGTTAAAGTCTTGAAACGTTCCAAAAGGGTGAAGAGACAAGATGTCAGGAGCATTTAAAAACTTTTCGTAACCAACAACCTGTTCTCTGGATACTTTCATAGTAATTGCAGCAAGGTTGACAACTAGTAATTGAACGGGATCCTTGTGGGAAACGTCCAGAATTCCAGGACAAAGGTAAGGCTTGTTACACCCCAGCAAAGGAGAGGAGTACAGCTCTAACAAAGTCCGTTCAGGTAGTTCATTTGATATCTGGGAGTCTATGATAGCCTGAGAGCCTGGGGGGATGGTGATAGCAGACGTGGTCATGAGAGGGATTCCCTCAGTTGCAGGACAAGCCATGGGAGGACACTTCATGTTGGTGGAATGGGTTCAGTACTTTAGGGTGAAAACTCCAGTGGGGTACTCCAGAGTACATGTCTTCAAATGTTTACCAGGAACTTTGATTGGCTCCTCAAAGATTAGAGGGACTTTGTACCCTAGGATAGAAATATAATCATCCTTCAGGTTGATGATCCCATTATATTCCCAAAGGAACTGGGTACCAACCAAAAGGTCATAGCTCTCATTTTCTAGAACAACAGCCGGCGCAGCCAACAGGAGTTTACCAAATTGCATTGGCAAGGCGGAATACGCGCTAATGGCGCAAGTCATGGGGAGACCAGTGGTGCCATAGGATTGATGGTAGTTGAGGTTGGGGGCCAGCTTAAGTTTCTTCACCAGTTTAGAAGAAACAACATTGACAGGAGAACCAGTGTCCAGGATGGCTTTGATCTTGACTTTTTGAATAGATATCTCTACTCGGGTGGTGGTGCGTCCAAAGGGTGGCAGAACAGTCAAGATATCCTGTGCCTCAGCTAGTTCCTTGTCCCATTTCTCAATCATGCATTGTAGTCCCGGAAACTCCTTATATACAGTTTGGAGAGGGAGTGAGACATATACATTCTTGAAAACAGCATCTGCAACTTCAGCGGCTTCCTCTGATGATTTCACTAATACAGGGGACCGTTTTGCCTGTGTAAGATAGGGGCAGGAGACAACTGCTTTGGCCTCAGACGAGGGCTTGGTGGTAGTTGTAGTCTTCCCAGATTGTAGCTTGTAGGGAACGGCAATAGTCTCAGGGACAGCAAGAACAGAATACCCGTATGCATCATGGTCTTCAACATCAGATTCATCCACATCAGAATTGTCAGAAATGTCATGGAACAGGAGGAGGATATGAGGAGCTTCATCATCAACAGGCTCAGAGTCAGTAGCAGGCGGGGGTGTAGGAGGAGACAGGGAAGAATTGTCAACCAAGAGCATCTCTGCCTCTAGGTTGACTTTTCTTTTCCCGACTGATCCTTGAGATCAGCTCCTTCAACCCGCAGATTGGTACAGACGCGAAAGTGGTGGCCTATTTGACCACAGTTGTGGCAATCTTGACGTCAAGGAGGATTTTGGGAGTTCATAGTGAGGATACAAGGGCTTCAAGAAGAGGAGCCAGAGTTGGAAGCGGCACAACTTTCCCAAACAACTGCCCCAGAATGGGTAAGATGCATGTCTTGGAGCAGTGTCTTTATACTTTTCATGGAGGACAGCATAGCCTTGTGGGCCTTGAAATGGAGGCATATGAGTTGATTCACCTTGAGGGCCTGGGCACAGGCCATATATGCTTCATGCGCCGTCAATTGTCTGCTTGTTATTAACTGTTGTCCCTCCATGTAAAATCTGTCGTTGAATTCAGCTAATGTCTCTTTGGGCTTGAAGGATATGTTCATGAAAGCATCCTTTTTCACCTCCAGGCTAAGATCACCACCAAACTTGTCAATCAGGAGCTGTTTCATGTCCTCCCAGGTCTCAATGGAGGGCAGCTCTGGTACAACTACCTCTTGACAGGTTGGGTGTAGGCAAGTCAGAATATGTTCTTTCTTAACTTCATCTGATGCTCGTCTCATAGCAGTCTTGTAAATAGTTAAGAAAGCTGCAATAGTCGAGGTTTTAGGATCAAAGACTTGCTTAAAAGTAGGCTTGAAGTGTGCCTTGGGAGCTGGACCACCATTGCTGCTATTGAGTACATTTATGCGCGGGGAGAACTCAGCTTCAGATTTGGAGGGGGGTTGTCTAGCCCACAGTTGTTGAACACTTTCTTCAAGGGTTGTCAGAGTCTTGGTGGTTCTGGCACCCGTAGTGTTGGCTAGAGCGGTCTGTTGTTCAGTAACATCTAGGCGTTGTCCTTGGATAGTGACAACCGTGGAGAGCTCAGCCAGTTGCAAAGTAAGGGATGGCCCCACTGATAGGCAAGGGGCAAATCTGTCATTTACCAAATTGATCAACTCACATATCTCCTGTACGTCCCTGTCCAACTCAGTCTGGTCTTGTTTCAAATGATCCACCTCATTAGCTAGGGCAATCAACTCTCTGGCACAGTGGATTTGAGGAGCCCCCACCAAACCAGGACAACAGCCATCCTCCTTGTTAACCCCAAGTGGACTAGCAGCAACTGTTACTACCTCACGTAAAGCAGCAACTTCTTGCTGTAGTTCAGCAACCTGAGCAGTCAGCGCAAGAACCTGGGGATCAGGTTGAGGCATTTCAGCAGGACGTCCTTAGCTACAAGTGGAAGCACGTAATTCCCGGATGGCTTTCCAGATTTTCTGCTCTCTGTCCACCAGATCATCAGCAGAAGGAGAAGGCGGAACATCAGGTTTGGGAGAGGACAGCTCATTCTCCTGACTCTGAAGTTTGGCAATAGCTGCGGCAGTGGTAGCTCTCTCTTGATCAAATTCCGCACTGAGCTCATTTAGACCTTGGGCTGCAAGGTCAGCTACCTGTTGCAATTGCTCAAAGGAATAGACACTGAATGCATTGAGCTGTTGCACTAGGCGTTCAAAGTTGGAGAGATAAACGTTTAGGGTGGAGTCTACTTGAGTTTGCCAGGGTTGTTCTAACTGGTGAAACTCATGTAGTTGAGCCCAAACGTACTCAGGGATGGACTGGCGCATTTGCTCAATGGAATTGACTAAACGTGTTTGAGAGATGACCAAATCACGCTGATTGCCAGATATCAGGGAGAACAGGGAATGAATCCATTGTTGGTAGGCGGCAAACTGGTCCCAATGATGGGTAACAGCTGCTTGTAGAGACAAGATTTCTTGAACGTGGAGTCCCAACACCATCTGGTGGTGGGCCAAGGCAGGCTGTACAAAGGATGACAGCAGATGATCAGCAGAGCCAGCCACTGAGAGGAGATGTTGTGGAAACTGAGGGGCCACAATTAACTCATAGTATTTGGCACAGCTAAACTGTAGCTGAAGGCGAGGGATGGCCCCATCCCAAGCTATCCCAAGGGCTACCGCCATGACTTGTTCTAAGTCAGGGGTACCCATGGGGTAAGCAACTAAGCGGGTACCATTCCCAAGGTTCAGTACAGTAGGGACAATAGGCGGGTTGGCAATGTCTTCCTCAATAGGAGGGCTGGTAATTTCAGGCGAGGTCAACTCCCAAATAGGCGGAAGCAAGGGACCTGAAAACATAGACACAAAAGGGATAACCAAGGGGCTTACAGCCCCTGTAGTGAGCACCATTTTTGTTGTGTTTTGAGGCGCAGCACAGACACACAATGGGGAATCCTAACCTTAGGATTGGATTTGTACTAAGTCTTGGTTAGATGACAGGGAAGGCAATAGTGTTTACCTTGCGGCCCAGGATGAATAATTCTCTACTAGGCGTGGCTAGAGAGAGGCGCAGAAGTACAGAAGACACAAAGACAAAAATGTGAATAGAACTTAATTTTATTGGTGAATATGAAAATGGAATATATAGTGGTTGAGAATACCATAAAACACTACCAGGACGGTAGGATCACTTGCCACAAGCATGAGTGGGGTGAGTGAGTTGCGCAGAGTTGGGAAACTAAACAATCATATTTTCTGAAGCAGAAGCCAGTTCATTTTGAGAGTCAAAAGCAAAAGCGAGAGATTCGTCTTTGAAATGGCCCAACAAAGGCAAAATCAAAACATGGTGAATGCCGTTATTCACAACACCTGGCAAAGGTGGAAGGAGTGTTGGTCATTCCAAATTTCATGACACAACACTCAAACAACCCATAGTGTGTGCAGAAGGCAGTTTTTTTCCTCATCCCCTGGTGCATTGTGGACCTGATTTTACCCCATGGTGAGATTGATCTTACTGAAGACCTTTGCACCCACAAGTGTTTTAAACAGGTTGTCAATTAGCGTAAGGGGTATTTGTTTTTGACAGTCACCTTGTTTAGAGTGCAGTAGTCAGTTACCAATTGAAAGGACCCGTCTTTCTTGACTACAAAAAAGACTGCAGCCCCATATGGTGAGAGAGAGGGGCGGATGAAGCCCTTATCAAGCGTGTCCACAAGGTGTTGAAAAAGAGTATTGTTTTCCTTGGGCGTAAGAAAATACAAGGGTTGTGCCTTAGGTAGCAACCCTTGGAGTTGTACAGTGTGCTGGATCTCTTGAGGGGGAGGTAGTTGGTCCAGTGTTTTGCTGAAGACGTCCTTGTATTCCTTGAGGAGTGCTGCAAGTGCTGGTGGAGGTGGTCAAGGGAGGGGCTGCAGGTGGTTTGGAGCGGATGACTTTGACTGAGCATTGATTAAAGTTGAGCTTCTCCCCTTGAAGTTGTATGTACCTGTTTCTGTGAGTGTCACAAGTGACAAGTTCCTGTTAATTATGCATGTGATGGAGTCCCAGCTACAGGATTCAAACCCCAATATGCCGCAGGCCCAGGTACCCACAGTTTTTTGGGCTAAAATCAGGACAGGATTTGTCTTTGGAGAATTTTCTGAGACTTGATGAATTAAATTTACTTGCATTGAGGCCTCCCACACCAAAGTTAGCCTGTTAACCCGTCCAATGAGAGAGCAGGCCAAGCCAAAGATCCAAAAATAACTTGGGCCACTGCGGCAAAGGAAGCACAGAATCTTCCTGTGGAATGCGGGCCACACAAAGATGACCAATCCTGCAACCCAAAAGGGAAATATGTGTTTTCTCAGTTTGAACCAGCCAATAAAATATATCTTGCAATGAATGCCACCAAGGGTTGCAAAAACCTGGTAGACAGTATCACCAGGCCCAAAGGAAATTGTGAAAGTTTATCCATGGAAGATGTGTATACTTATACCCTGGACCACCAGGAAGTTGCCCATTGCCATTCTTGCAATAAAGTGACATGAACCTTTGGTTTAACCAGGTTATTCCATATTTTCTTTTAGTTCTAATTCATTTGCAGTCTATCTCCTGCAGTTTTGTACCTCACACCCACCAACCCCAAGAAACCGTGGACCAACCACCCAAACTATATCATCCACCAGGAGCTCCTTTTGGCCTGGTACATTTCACAGAATATCCACCCAACCCGGCGTATTTGGAATTAACTCTAGAGGAAATCCTAATCTACAAACCAGAGGCCAGAACTAGAGAGACAGAAACCATTTACAGAGAAGGAACCAAAGTAACCCTACCTCCCCTGCTATTCTGTGACAAGTACAACTACTTGCCTGCCTACCTAGCTCTCATGGCACCACCTCTTACCCCGCAGCCCAACTGCCTGCAGGAATCTGTTGCAACCAATGAATCTACCTCCACCCAGATATTTGGGGTGATGTACATCACCTTTGCCAGCCTTATTGATTCAATGGTGCTTGCCAGCAGACCCTGGGATCTCCTGGGCAAACTGTTATCTTATGTTGTAAAGTTAGCTCCTATCTTGTGGTGGGCCCTTCCATCTGGACCCGCAGGCTGTCTGCCTGTAAGTTCTCAAGAACCCCCCACAGGCTGGATCCCTGAAATTATGGCAATCTACCTTAACCACAGTAACCTGGGCCCCAAGATGTTGATAACTCTTGGGGCATCTTGTATGCTATTTTCATTGATTTCAGCTTACTATGCCTACAAGCTAGTTACCAACTTAATTGCATCAGCAATTAGACACCAATACAGTATAAAACCAAAGGACGCCTTGCTTGGTGTTGAGAAGACTAAGACCCCAAATTTTCAAGTCCATAATGTTATAGTCAACCAATCCACAACCAAGATGAACATGCCGCAGATTGGAAATCTCACCTTAGAAGAAGCCCGTAGAGCTATGCCAGTCCTCTGCCTCCATTTCTGGGCCAACACAAACTCCTACTCCAATGACACAGAGAAAGTCCTTGGGGTGGCTTCCATGCTCTCTGGCAACACATTAGACTGGTTCAGGAAGGCCACCACAAAGGATGTTGAGTTCTGCCTGGACTACTCCTGATTTGAAAGTAAACTGATGGCCACTGGAGACAACCAAAACACCCACCACCACGCCCTCATCACCTTAATGGACATTAGACAAGGATCCCACATCTTTCAAGCCTATACCAACAAGTCCTTAAACTGAAAGCTAGAACCTAACTCAAAGATAAGCTATCTGCCATCCTGTACCGCTGAGGAGCCTGCCCTGCCTTGAAAGAACTCCTCAAGCACCATCCCCCCATGCTTGGCCTAGATGAGTTACTTCTCTTGTGCAGAGGATTGAGTCTTAACCAAGAAGGCGCCCCCTGCCACTCAGCACACTACCCACACCCAGACACCCAGCATATAAGAAATGTTCCCTGAGAAACTACAACGTCACTAGTGTGAAGGGTTGTGTTTCTACTACCACAAATGGCAACAGCGCCCATGTTGACACTAAAAATGTCAACAGCGCCCATGTTGACACTAAAAATGTCAACAGTGGCCATGTCAACACTATAGTAAAGTGACAACCCAGTTTTACTTAATGTTGTTTCCTGGATGTCAAAACTTTTTTAATTAACGGCACAATTTACCCTGAACATTTTTAATAAAAAAAAATTATTTTAAAATACTTTATTATACTAAAATGACCCCAGAGAGTTCAAAAATGCAATAAAAAATACCATAAGTAATAAGAATAAGGAGATATAAGCAACTATTTTTCAGTTTACTATGTAAATTACACTCTTTATTATAAAGTTATTTTTTATTCCCATAAAAATTAAAATTCCAATGAACCAAAAATAAAGATATTTTATATATCATAATAACCACAAAATATAAGAAAATTCTAATTTAAATTTATTATACTTCATATAAGCATAACTGAAAATATCTTATGCCTTAAAGATAAATTAACAAAATATAAGATATTTCTTACAGAACCACATTGAAAATGTATCTGAAACTTACCATTTATACCTAAAAAGATTAGTACTATCCAAAAAAAATTAAAAAATTAAAAGTTTAAAAGTAAAAAATATATAGGCAAAGCAAAGCAAAGTTTATTTGGCTAATTAAAGCCACCAGAAAGAGCAGTTGCAACGTCCTCAAGGTACTTCTTGATCTCTGCCACCTTGTAATTTTTCTTTACTACCTTCTGCACGTCCTCCTAGTAGTCCTGGTCCTTAGACTTCCTCTTCTTGGGGGCCATCCAGTTGGCCAGGTTGCGGAACTTGGAGACAGTCCGGGCCTGCTCCTCCTGCAGCTTGGAGAAGAACTTGTTGAACTTGGGGTTAGTCCCAAACTTGGTCTTCAAGTGCTTGTGCCAAACCTCAAGGCTAGAGGTGGTATTTATCTCCCCCTTGAGGCAGGCGCCTTGACAGTTCCAAGGGGCAGTGGCCCTGCTCTTACCTCTCCGGGCAGTCACCTTCTTGCCCACCCATTGCCGCTCAAAGTACCCCAGGTAGCCTTCAAAGATGGTGGAGTGATTCTTGATATAAGCATCCTCCTGGAGGGCCTCAAAGCCAAGCCCAGTATGCTCTGGGTGCACAAAAGCCAAGGCAGCAAACTGGGTCAGGGCAAAGCGGTACTTACCCTTACCATTGTTAAGATACTTGTCGAAAAGGTCCTTCTCACTCTTGAGATTCTTGACAAGGGTATGTCAAAAATGGAAGAAGCAGCCCTGGACTTCTCCATCAAAGGTGGCCTGGAAGGCTCTGAACTGAGCCTGCTCAAAGTCCATTATTATAACCTTTGGCCCAAGTGAGCGCGCATGAGCTAGCTGCTCAGTGGCTAAGGTTGCCTCATCCTTCTCAGCAGAGGAGGGATTGGCCCTTGTGGTGTGGGTGGGAGGGGGAGCTGGTTGGTGGGAAGAGAGCTCAAAGCATCCCGGACAATCTTGAAAGCTCTGGCATAGACCTCTGTCTTGGCACCAGGAAGGAGAAAGAACATAAGAGGGATAACCTGGTCATTAAACTGCCCATGCAGGACCCAAAGCTGCTTAAAGAGAGAGGGGCAAGTAGCAAATGTGCTGTTGCACAGCCATGTGGTAGCAGTATTGAGCTGCTCCAGGTTTTGGGTTATGGCGTAGGCTACAATCCTATCCTCCACTTCCTGCCCATTGTCATGGAGCAGGAACATCTCACCATCCTCTGTCTTCTTGAGGGCATCAGTGAGGACCAGGTCCTTGATGTTGGTGGCACTCTTGGCCAGGGGGGTTGAGGTTTGACGCCTATCACTCACAAACTTGACCAACTGATTGTGGGTTGGCACCCTCTTCAAGTTGGTAGGGGTCAGGTACTTGCAAGCAAGCACAGCCAGCTGGGTGGCAGAAAGGTCTTTGGAAGTGGGCATAATATGCACCAGATACCACTTCAGGAGGCAGGAGATGGTAGTGTTGGGCATGATGCAGGTATGCTTGCCCTTTATGGTTTGGACCAGGTCCCAGCGCTCAGTGTTGAGCCGCACTGGACAGGAGCAGTCCTCACAGGTGTAATGGCAGCTCTTAAAGCCCCGGTTGGCATTGTTGCATGAGAAGATGTATCCATTAGTCACCATGGCTGGCCCACCTTTAACACTCATGATGGGGAAAAACTTGGGCAGGGTGGAAGGAACCTTGAACTTGCCATCAATGTTGCAGATGTTGTGGGCCAACAGAGGGTCCCAAGGGCCAGCAGGAGCATGGCAGAAGCCAGGGAAGTAATTGGGGCGGGGCTTTGTATCATCCCCAGATGAGCTTGAAGGAGGAGAGTCTGGCAGGGGTGGGGAAGCAGAAGGGGGCTTGTTGTGGTGCTCCTCATGTGCAGGAGACTTATCCTTGGGTGGGGACTTTTGGGCTGAGCGCTTCTTCTTGGTTGGCTCCTTGTCAGAAGCCAAGTTGTAAAAACTGTGCTCTGTAAGAGAGCCATCAGTTTCCTCTCCCCCAGTGGAATGAGCAGGGCTCTTCTCAGGAGAGGGCTCAGGGGAGGGATTGGAGGATGGTTTGGGAATGGCCTTATTTGAAAAGACAGGCTTCTTCTTGGTGGCTTTGGTGGGCTTGGAAGGACGCTTGGTACCCTTTGGCTGCTTAGAGGTGTTCTTGTCCTAAAATAATGAGTAAAATGGTTTTAAATAAAGCAAAGTATGTAAAAAGCAAACAAAACAACTTAAAAAGCATAATATATAAAAGTAAATATTAGATGGTTTTTCTTGGCATTTAAATGTTAAAAATTATTTGTATAGTTTTTATTTTATTAAAGTTATAAATAACAAGATAAAAGTTGATAGAAATATGTGAAAGTATTACATTTAGATATAGATTTTATTTAAAAAATTAAAAAAATATGAAAGAGCAAAGTCAAAAATACAACATATCAAAAAATGGGAAGTTTTTATTATATAAAACATAAAGCTTTATATGTGAGAAGTGAAAAGCGTTGACATTATGATTGACAATTAGTAAAAAAAAGCTGAATTCTCACTGTCAATTACAAAAAATGTAGACATTATTTTTGACAATATTCTCACTGTTGACATTATTTTGAAAAGTTACTATGAAAAAACATAGTACGCTTAATTAAATTTACGCGGGCTAGCAAAAAATTAACCATTTTCTGTGTGTTTTTGTTCACATATAAAAATTAAAAAACATATAAAAATAAGTTAAAAAAGTATCAAGGTTCTTTATTTCTTTATTTAAAATTATATTTGGGCAGTGAGAATATGATATTTTACCATTGCGCTTATATGAAGTTGTTAAGAAGTTGTATTCAAGTATTGAAAAGGGTAAAGTGTTGACAACGTCACTTATGACATTCTTTATATGAGGTGGCATATTAATCTAGGCTTAATTGCGCCACTCTAATTTGCTTAACTCCACCCCAGGGGGTGATCACAAGCAAATAAACAACATTTACAAGTGTTGACATTATTTTTAATAATAAATTCTATAGTAACTTACATAGTAAGTCACGCTTAAATTATTGGATCACCATTAGCATCCAATCCACTTAATATATTAAAGCTGTAATAAGTGCCACATATATATTTATAACATGAACATTCCAACAATCAAATATATGTGCACTGTCTTTTTCAATATAATAATTCAATAAAAAATATTTTTAAATTCACACTTATTTTTTTACTGTAGATGCTTCAGTTTTGTTATTAAAAATAAGTTTGGCTTAAAAAGTGTCGACATTGACACTTTTACGTCGTGAAATTGAATAAAAAATAAACTAATTTTTATTAGTAAATGTAAAGGAAAAATCAGGTTAAATTGAGTTTTTTATTAAGCTTAATTTAAATTGTGTCAAGATGGCCAAAATTTTGTTGTGTTTTCTGGGTTTGCACCCCTGAACGCTTTAAAAAAAGAATTAAGCTAGCGCGACTAGCAAAAAACATAGGAGATTTAGAGTTTTGAGTCAACAGTGGCCATGTCAACAAAGTGTCAATATGGGCGCTGTTGCCCTACAAATCTGCCACCTCACTAAGGCTTTCCCCCAAAAAAGTGGTCTATAATTTCCCCAGCACAAATAAACACCTCCACCCAGTCTTAAAAATTTATCCAAGTCAAATTAAAAACATTCACAACATCCCAGAATGTTGAGGCATTTATTGATAGAGGAGCTGAAGAAAGCTTTATTGACGCCACTCTTGCAAAGGACCTAGGACTAAAGGCTACTGCCAAAGGCGTTAAAGTAATCATGGGGAATAGCTCCCATGACCTTGGGTTCAGGTATGAAACCAAGTTGCAACTAAGAATTGGTCAGACCATCTACCCAGCACTTCTCATCATCCTGAATGGACTTCCCCACCCCTTGATCCTGGGAGACTCCTGGTCTCAGAGGAACAGTGCCATCCTGAACCTCTACAACCAAACAGTTGCCTTGAAAGGGTCTAGTTCTTGTGATGTGGCGCCATTCCAGCTGGGTCCAACAAAAGGAAACCCCAGCACACTCCTGACCCTGAAAATGGAACCCAGTGTTGAGGCCCTGCCTGCTCCATTAGAGAAGTGGAACCACGTCTTCAGCAAGGAAGCAGCAACCTGTCTCCCTGAGCACACAAAGTATGACCACACTATTGAACTCTTGCCTGAAACCGAGCCCCAACACAGCCCCATCTATAGCTGCAATCACAAAGAGCAGTTGGCACTGAAAGTGTACATCAAAGACATGTCCAAGAAAGGCTTCATCCATGTGTCCAAGAGCCCTTGCTTGTTGCCAATACTATTTGTGGGAAAAAAGGACAGCATTATGAGCTCATGTGTTAACTACCAGAAGCTGAACAATGAAACTATTAAGAACCGCTACCCTATTCCTAATGCTGATTACTTGTGTGATGTGCTGACAGGTGCTCAGGTGTACTCCAAGATTGATCTCTGAGACGCTTTCAATCAAATCCAAATTAAGGAAGGTGATGAGTATAAAACAGCATTCAAGACCTGGTATGAACTCTAAAAATACCTGGTGATGTTGTTTGGACTGTACAATGCCCCTAGCACCTTCCAGTGTATGATTAATGCCGTGAATGCTGCCATTCACCATGTTTTGATTTTGCCTTTGATGGTTTATTTTGAGGACAAATCTCTATGTTTTGCTTTGCCCCTTGAAACAAGTCTGTATCCAAACTGGGAAATACAATTGTTTAGTTTCCTGATTCTGCACAACTCACTTGCCCCACTCATGATTGTGGCAAGTGATCCTACCGTCCATGTACTGTTTTGTGATAAAGCTACACAGTATATATTCTCAATTTTTATACCCAATAAAATTTAAGTTCTATTTGCATTTTTGTCTTTGTGTCTCCAAGTACTTTAGCGCCTCTCTCTAGCCACAACTAGTAGAGAATATTCATTCAGGGCCACAAGTTAATTGCATAGCCTTCCCTGCCATCTAACCAAAACTTAGTATGAATCCAATCCTAAGGTTAGGATTCCCCGTTTTGTGTCTGTGCCGCGCCTCAGAACATGACAATCAATACAGTCTTGGGTGAATACCTAGACCAGTTCTGCATAGCCTACCTCAACAACATTCTCATTTATAACAAGACCCATGAAGAGCACCTACACCACCTGGACCTAATCCTTAGCAAACTCTCACAAGCCAACCTACAAGCAAAACTCAAGAAATGCAAATTTTTCCAACCAGAGGTGAAATACTGGGCTACGTTGTAAAGACGGGTGAATTTGTGATGGCTCAAGACAAGGTGGATGCTGTAACCTCCTGGCCTACCCCTACGTGCCGTAAAGATGTCAGAAGCTTCCTGGGGTTAGCAAACTATTGCAGAGACTTCATAAAAATATTTTTCTCTATAACACTGCCACTGACCAGGCTCTGCTTGGACAAGGTCCAGTTTGTCTGGACTGACAAATGCACTTCTGTGTTCAAGACCCTAAAAAAGGCTTTCACATCTGCCCCTGTCCTTGCCATGCCTGACCTGTCTAAACCTTTTATGCTTGAAACAGACACGTCCAACTTTGCAATAGGAGGGGTCCTTCTTCAGGAAGGAGGGGATAGTATGCTACATTTTGTAGCATATTACTCCAAGAAGATGCTGCCCGCTGAAGGAAACTACCCAATATTCAACAAGGAAATGCTAGCTATTATGAAGACCCTGAAACATTGGCGCCAGTACCTATGTGGTGCTGAATTCCCAATAAAGTTCTTGACAGACCACAAGAACTTAGTTTACTTCTTCAAACCACGTCAGCTGAACCAACAACAAGCAAGATGGGCCTTAGAACTAGCTGGCTACATCTTGACCATAGACTAAAAGCCAGGAAAGGTGAACGTGGTACCAGACGCCTTAAGCAGGAGAGCCAACCTAAATCCCTCCTCTACAGAAATAAAGGACTGCAACACCCATACACTACTAGACCCCGCCAGCCTAGGAATACAATTGATTACTTGAAGATTGCTGCCAGCAAACCCAATGTGATAGAAGCTCAGAAGCAAGAAACCTATTCAATCAAAATAGTCAAAGCCCTGGCAAAGGACCCAGATTGCAATCACTCAAAGAAAGGTTTCTCCCTAAAGGGCGCCATCTTACTGCTCCACAACAGAATCTATGTACCCAAGGGCCCAACCCAAACCAACATAATGATTGACCACCACAACTTGGAGATGGCTGGCCACCCCGGTAGACACAAATCTCTCCTAAGCATCAAGAGGAACTATGCATGGCCTGGCATAGACAAGAAAGTAGCAGCTTACATCAATGGGTACAAAACCTGTGGAAGAACCAAGACACATTGCTCAAAGCCAGAAGAACTTCAAAGGCCTCTGGACATTCCTACTGTACCATGAAAGTCAGTATCAATGGATTAAATAGTGGAACTCCCCCTCAAAATCCTTTGACACAATCTAAGTCATGGTTTCCTGCTTCACCAAAATGGCTTACTTCCTCCCAACCACTACCCATTTTACAGCAGCCAAGACTGCCAGACAATTCCATGACCGCATCTTGACGCAACACGGCACACCAGAAGAAATCATCCCCGATCAAGGACCCCAGTTCACCTCCCACTACTGGACCCAAGTGATGAAGGACATTGGAATAAAGCACTGTATGTCAACCTCCTATCACCCACAAACAGACCTATAAACTGAATGGGTCAACCAAATCCTGGAACAATACCTCCAATGCTACACCAACACATACAAAGACAACTGGGCAGAGATTATACCCATGGCATAATACGCCTATAACAGCAAAGATCATACATCCACAGGTATGTCACCCTTCAGGGCCAACTGCAGGTTTGACACCTCCTGGGATCCCACCTTTGGCAGCAAGGAACAGAATACTGTGGGTAAAACCTGGATTGAACAAATACATACCACCCAATAAACCTGTCATAGGAACCTAACCCACGCCGTCAAGACCTACAAGGCGTTTGCTGACAATAAAAGGATCCCTGGGAAGCCCCTAGAGATAAGCAACAAAGTTTACCTCAATTCCTGGAACATTCCCTTACATGTGCCTAGTAGAAAGCCAGCTCACTACCGCTGAGGCCCTTACAAGATTGTAAAGCAAATAGGAGAAGTGGCATACAAACTAGAACTGCTGCCTACTTGGAAAATCCACAATGTCTTCCACCAATCATTGCTATTCAATAAAGAAGGAACCTCTCTTCCCCAAAAGAAGATCAAGACCAACTCCCCGCCCATTCAGAAGGGACGCACAAATGAATACAAGGTTGAATACATCCATGGACACTGCCTCCACTACAAGACCCCACATATCCACGTCAAATGGGTAGGTTACCCCCCCCCCCAAAAAAAAAAGAGCACCTGGGAACCTGTCTCAAACCTGCCCAATGCGCACAGAGCCATACAGCAATACCTGGACAAAAAGGCAAGTAAGGAGGGGAGCGCCGGGAGAGAAGGGGAAGATGTTACAAGTGACAAGTTCCTGTTAACTATGCATGTGATGGAATCCCAGCTACAGGATTCAAACCTCAATACCCCGCAGGCTGCCAGCCTGAAGGCCTGCAGTTTTTTGGGCTAAAATCATGACAGTATTTGACTTTGGGAAATCTCCTGATACTTGATGAATTAAATTTACTTTCATAGAGGTCTCCCACGCCAAAGTTAGCTTGTTAACCTGTCCAATGAGAGCGCAGGCCAAGCCAAAGATCCAAAAATAACTTGGGCCACTTTGGCAAAGAAAGCACAGAATCTTCCTGTGGAATGCAGGCCACCCAAATATGACCAATCCTGCAACCCAAAAGGGAAACATGTGTTTTCTCAGTTTGAACCAGCCAATAAAATATATCTTGCAATGGATGCCACCAAGGGTTGCAAAAACCTGGTAGACAGTATCACCAGGCCCAAAGGAAATTGTGAAAGTTTATCCATGGAAGATGTGTATACTTATATCCTGGGCCACCAGGAAGTTGCCCATTGCCATTCTTGCAATAAAGTGACATGAACCTTTGGTTTAACCAGGTTATTCCATATTTTCTTTTAGTTCTATTTCATTTGCAGTCTACCTCCTGTGGTTCTGTACCTCACACCCATCAACCCCAAGAAACCGCAGACCAACCACCCAAACTATATCATCCACCAGGAGCTCCTTTTGACCTGGTACATTTCACAGAATATCCACCCAACCTGGCGTATTTAGAATTCACTCTAGAGGAAATCTTAATCTATGACTCAGAGGCCAGAACTAGAGAGATGGAAACCATTTGCAGAGAAGGAACCAAAGTCACTATACCTCCTCTGCTATTCTGTGACAAGTACAACTACTTGCCCGCCTACCTAGTTCTCATGACATTACCTCTTACCCTGCGGCCTGACTGCCCGCAGGAATCTATTGCAACCAATGAATCTATTCCACCCAGATATTTGGGGGTGATGTACATCACCCTTGCCAGCTTTTTTGATTCAATGGTGCCTGCCAGAGGACCCTGGGCTCTCCTGGGCAAAATTTTATCTTATGTTGTAAAGTTAGCTCCTATCTTGTGGTGGGCCCTTTCCTCTGAACCCGCAGGCTGTCTGCCCGTAAGTTCTTAAGAATACCCCACAGGCTGGATTTTTGATAGTGAGTCTGAAAAATAAAGTTTCATGGAGTAACTTGCTCATTTTGACAGGATAAATCTGAAACCCCAACCCATTTCTGTTGAGGGTGATTACAGATGTATCCCAGTTGATATAGGGACGGCTGTACCAGAGCCAGTTGAGACCAGCAATGACATTGTGGATGAGCCCTGCTATGATTGGCCCAGAGAGCTTGACCTGGATGTTCCCCATTCTTACAGAGAAGGGTACTGTCTCATAGGTAATTGCCACTCTGCGGGAGTTAGTTACTTGTACTGCTTTGAATTGACTAGACACCAGGTCTAGTTGCTGAGAATCTGAAAGTTCCTGGTTAACCATGGTGTGGTTGACCCCAGTGTCTACCAAAATTTTGTGAGTGTTCTTACAGAAATGGAAGGGGTAGGCCAAGCAGGTGATTTCATTGGAAGAATGGCTTTCTTGGAGGATGGGGCTGTCACTATGTACCTGGAATACATCAAGGGTTTCAACATTTTGCAGATTGATATTACAGGGATTTTTTGCGAGGAGAGATTGGGACTGGGGATCAAGTGGGTTTGTAGAACCTCTCATATCTACAACCCCCAGGCTTTTCCTGGGTCTTCAATTTGCGCTAATTGGAGCTCCCCCTTGTGGAGACGCTTAGCCCCATTCTTCTGTTGAAGGGACTGGTGGCAGCCCATCTGATTGTGGGCACTGCCAGGTGCGGGACAAGACTGAAATGGTGCATTGTTGAATCTGCAAAACCCCATTGAAGCTTGATTATTGGCCTCCACAATGGCCTTATAGCAATTGTCAATGGATGTACAGTGCCCCACAGGAACCCACTTGCAGATGTGGGGCTTGAGCTCATTGACTATTAGTGTAAGGAGCATGGTTTTCCTGTTGATGATGGCTTCTGGGGCGGCGGTAAGGGCTTGCTGCCAGGATGCAAGGTATTCAGGGACAGACCTGGTCTGTTTAATGGCCAGGAGGGGAGTTCCCACCACAATGGGTGAAAAGGTTTCACTATAGAAGGATTTTGCGGCATCTCTGAATGACGCCCAAGTGACATTTATCTCCTGGCTGGACCAGTTGGTAAAGCACACTGCAGCAGGCCCCGTGAGGCGCCCAGATGCAGTGGCTATCCACATGAGTTCAGGAACTTGGCAGATGTGAGGCAGGTTTTGGTAAAATGAAGCCAGCTAACAATATCAGCTCCTTCTACACCACCCACAAAATACTTGAGCTGGAGGTTTAGCATGTGTTGTGATGATCCAATTGGGGCAGGGTGACACTTGTGTTGCGCTGCTCAAGGCAGAGACAATTTTACACGCTTGCAAGCACTAGATGGTCTTGGTAGATAATATACCATTTGGGGATGTCCCATTTGGGGATTGGAAGAAAATTTCTTGATGGGGAGTAGCCATACGGCCCGTACTCTGTCCTTTCTTGGGGGAATTTTTCTTTTAGGCAGGTTGTGAGCCTACTTCTGCTACCACTGTTACAACTGAACCAATTAGAGCTCAGTATTTTATTGGGGAAGAAAACAGTCCAGTATAAAGGACAGTAATGAATAGGATAAGGTATTGTTTATTGTAGAATATTGTGATTAATATACTATATGAGGAAAGCCACAAGGCCACAGGGGGTGGAATAGTGGCATGTTCCATGTAAGGTTCAAAGCCAAGGAATAACTCATGTGGGGATCAACAAGTCAAATTGGCAGTACTCCAAATTAGAAGAAAGTGCCCACAGTTTGAAATTGCCATCAGATTGGTTCATGTCATTAGATATGTCAAGGGGAAACTCATTGAGCAACTCCTGTGTATTGTAAGATACATTGGCAGGCAAGGAGTGAAACTTGGTTGCAGCATATGGGTGTTGTGGTCCTTGATTTCTGTAGAGGAGGGGATTAGGCCAGCTCTTCTACTTAGGGTGTCAGGTACCACATTCACCTTTCCAGGCTTGTAGTTGATGGTTGAGGTGTAGTTGGCCAGTTCTGAGGCCCATCTGGCTTGTCTTTGGTTCAGTTGTTTTGGTTTGAAGAAGTATACAGTAGTTTTAAAGCTATGGCAACAACCAAAAATACCTCATATTTAAATGAAATGGTTTCAGATTTAAACAAAATCCAAGTTGCGCAAGATTAAGGATTCAATTAATTCAAATATTTTTGGTTAATAAATGAACTGTCAAACCAAAAACAAAATTTCACTAGCCCATTATATGAAATTATATCAAACATCAAGTGATGTTGTTTAAACCACAAATGAAATGAACTGACGCAACAAGTGAGATGGATGGATGCCATCCCGGAGTATATTATAATCCAATCAGGATTAATATGAGGCACCAACAGAAAGACTAATTTTAAAAGAAATTTGATCAATCTAGAAGCAAGATTCCAAAAGCACAAAACAAAATGAAGTCACACAAGATGTGTAGTATGAGCAGCCTAAAATAGAAAACTATCAATTTAACAGCTAATTAACAGCAATCCAATTTAGGAACAGAGGCATTTAATTCATTTAATGGCCCCTGATTTGTATGAAATGGTTTTAAGAACCTTCCAAATATGGACTCAAGATTAAAATAAAAATAAATCATTAAATTTTAAGCTTCTACTTTTAGTGATTTTATCCTAGGTTTTTTACAATGGTTTTTAACAACAACATTTTTGATGGCACCAGCAGCCAAGCCAGCTTCAATGGAGGCAAGGCTCAGAACGTGGAGGCACCCGTTTATACCCAAGCCTTTGAGGCAGGTAACAAGGAAGCCAGCCTTTACTTGACCCCTGACCCATATGGCTTTAACTTGTTCAGTAGTCACTTAGTGTCTAGCTCTGCCCCTGCTCCTGTACTTGCCCCCGCACAAGCTGCCTGCCAACCAACCAATCAGGATGGCAACCTCAATCCAGAACAACTTCCTGCCACCAACCAACCTGCATCCCCCTCAGCCAATCAGGCTTCAGCTCCTGTGGTCCAGCGCCCCAAGCAACAAATAATCATTGCCCAAATTCTTCAGGAAATTGTGGCACTTAATCTACAGGGTCTGTCCTGGGAACAGATTGCCGCCCAGTTGCAATTTACCCAAGCTACTGTCATGTGGGAATTCAACAACCTGATGAACAGGGGAAATCTGATTGGGACAGCCAAAAAGCCCAAGAAGGCCCCTGAGTCCCAAATCAATGAGGCATACTCAATAATGCTTGACCTCCTCCAGCAGGACCCCAAGCTTCCCTTGACCCAGGTCTGCAAACAACTTGCACACTACAACATATGGTTTCCAAGCGCATGGTGCAGCTCTGGATGCACGGAAAAGTGGCTTCAATATGGATTCTTACCAATGTTGCTGGCAACCAATAGGATGATGCTGAGGATTCCCTGTATGATCAGGCCATCAAATCAAACCTGGTCTAATGCTTGACAAGTCTAACAGATGACATCATGTTTGTCTCCTACTACAAGCTATTGTTAGCTTTTGACAATTTGGCCCGTAAGGAAGAGCTGCCACTCAAAAAGGAAGGAAGAAGGTCAAGAAGGGGACTTTTATTGGTGCATTTCTGGCTGTTTTGCCCAAGGGTTCTGTCTACTATAAGACAAACCCAGATTTCATCAAAGCTACAAGTACAGCCACATTCTCAATGGATTACTCAACTCCTGGGATGGCTCAAATTCCAAGCACTGGGTTTTCTTGAGCCATCAGATGGAGGGTAGCTCCACTGCCCTTGAGGCCATCCAGGAACGCGGGCACCAGGCCTCTGTGTACCCAGCTGGTCACGCTGACATCCATCTAGCTGATGTTGTTTTCTTTAATATTAGAGATACACTCCAGAAGCGCCGCCCTCAGGCTTTCAACAACCTCTATCTTGGGGTCCTTGACCACAATTTTTTCTTTGGTTGACAGATGGTGGCTGACTTTTTTGCCCAAATTGTCTTCCATGTGAACATGGGCAACCAATCACGTAAGGATAAGCACCTCTCACCACATGCTACTGCCACTTACCAGCCCATCCAGCCAATGACAGACAAGGAATACCAACAAAGGTATATGGTGGCCATCACACAAAATCCTCCTACCCCTGCCACCCCCTATCTTCCAGACCCACCCACCTAATCCCAAACTCCCCAGGCCAGCACTGCCTCTACGTCTTCCTACCCACACTATTCTGCCTACTAGGGATTACTATTTCCCTCCCCAATAAACCCCCTGCTGCCAAACATTTTCTATTTATATTATCTTTATTTTGAATTTCAATTGTTCATGTTATCTTTGTTTATAGTTGGTTTTTCATTTATGTTTAGCTTATTTCTATAAAATCATATATTACTATTCCATGTATCTAGATCCAGAACACAGTTATTTTTAGCACTTAAACACACCCCTTGTGAAAATATTAACAACAATTTGGTGATCAGCTAAATTTGAATTAGAAAATTATAGTGTTAACTGTTTTTAGATAAAGTTGTTGATGATCCAAATTCAAAACCTTAATGATAAACTTTAAGCCAATCAGGAGCTGAGTGATAAAGTGATTGTCGTGACATAAAAGGTCATTCAATAATTTTTTGGTGCATGTGCGCTAATTAAATGATTGGCTGGATGTTTTACTATTGTGTACCATTACCGCTGTGAAAAATTGTTGGAGGACTAGTGCTAACCCAGCAGCTGATTGGGCACTAGTCCACCAATAGCTTGCCACAGCAACAATGGCGTACAATGATAAAACATCCTGCCAATCAGATTAATTAGCACAAATGCATCAAATAATTATTGAATGACCCTTTATGTCACAACAATCACTTTCTCACTTAGCTCCTGATTGGCTTAAATATTTATCATTAAAGTTTTATATTCAGATCAGCAACAAATTTATCTAAACATAATAAACTTATAATTTTATAATTTAAATTTAGCTGATTGCCAAATTGTTGTTAATATTTTCACAAGGGGCTGTGTAAAGCTCCAAAAATAATATGTAAATTAAGGAAACAATACCAACACAAAGCAAACAAAACATATTGATATAAGCATAAAACATATACACAATGGGTAAAAAGATGAGATATTGTAGAGAATGGGAAAATAAACAGGGATAAACAAAGAGGCAATAATATCATAATAACACAGAGTTCATTGGGGTGAAAGCTATAAAAACATATGAAAAGGTTAGTAAAAAATCAATGAGATAATTGGAGAAACTTCTAAAAGACTTCAACTCAGCAATTGCAAAAATAAAAGGCATTGACTGCAAGATCAAGGCAAAAGTCAAGGCTGTTGTTCTTACTTGGGGCAAAATTGACAAGGTGTCTGCCAAGGCACTTATGGCCAAGATGCCAGACACCCCCAAAATAACAATTGAGTGTCTTCTAAATGTTCAAAAAACCGTAGTTGAGGGCCTCCAGTTCAAGTTGTTTGCCCTCTCTGAACCATCTGTCTGAGTCAACAATCCTGAGATGTATGCACATCTCAAGCCAGCCAAGCGCGCCAGGAAAGAGGACACATAATTGCCTGCTCAACTTCTTGCGCCAAGAATGGCCAAGCCTGCTGAAGCCGCCGGCAAAGAGGAAACACAAGAAGGTAACCTAAAAAATAAAATTAATAAAATTTTCAAAATACTTAAATTTTTTGTTAGAAAATGTTGACAGTGAACTCCGCCGGGTCCTGGTCCCTTTTGTCCCCCCACCTTCTACGCCAACTATGCCAACTATGCCAATCACATGGCTAGGCAGCTGTTTCTGTCCCCCCTGTCTTTCAGGAGCTTGAAGACAGGATTCGCTGATCCTTTTCAATGTTGCGGGAGGCATTGGCTGAGCTTACGCATTCTGAGGGGGCGTCTGAGTGGGCAGTTACTGCCTACAAGGATACCCAACTGGACCGCCTGGACCTGGTGGTTCTCAGTGGAGTTTACTGTGTAAACTTCATTGAGCTTGTTTGGGACATCCTGGCAACACTCTCATTCAAGAATATACCAGAGATGGGCCAGGCACATGCGGCTGCTTGCTTCTGCTTCCCAGTGGAGCACACAATATCTTACCTGTTGGAGAACTTTGGGTGTGTGGTGGGTAAATTAGCTATGCAGATGCAACAGCTGTAAAGAAGACTAAGTCCCTCCTGGCAGACTTTGGGCTGTCCTGGAGTGCTGATGAGACGGGGCTCCCTGCAGCCATGGAGCTGTACTTTGAAAAAACCAAGCACAAGAAAAAGATCAGCACAGTATACAACAAACTTTGTGAGTTTACAGAAGCCTTTTATGGACAAAGGCTTCATCTCGTTGTTTACCTTGGGTATCTCTTCTACTTTGGAATAGGTGCCAGCGTGGAAGACCTAGACAGGGTCCTTCTTGGGATTGACAAGGCCCGGCTCTCCTTAGATGGGAAGAAGATCCCCCCCTGGATACAGCTCAGTGGACCATGTGATCCAGGATGCCCTGGTCCTGGCTGAGATATGTGGGTTGCAGCCCCGCCTGAAAAGCTGCTGCTTCACTCCCACCTGACCCTACTGCCTTTCACCGGCAGGTGGGAGTATTTTAACCAAGGTGTATCCATTGTTCACAGTGTAGCGGTGAAGGTTGTGTGCCACCTCCATCACCAGTTGGGTACATACTGCCAAACCCATTACAGGCGCTGTGGTGATCCACATGTGTGTTGTTTTGCAGGCAAGGGTTGATTTGGCTTCAAATAAAGACAATATTCTGAAGATTGACACTGTGTGGTTGGCTGGTGATGCTGTAAGCTAGTAGGTAACATAGGGCTACTAGGGTAAGTAAGGCCTGGCTGGTAGGTAACAAAGGACTACCAGAGGCAGATGTTGCCTCCACCCAGCAGAAGAAATTGGCTGCTGTGGGCTATAGTGCTTCACCTTGCAGGAAACTGTGGCTGCAGAAGGGTGAAGGCTGATATAGCAAGCAGGGAACTTTGTCTGTCTGGGGGGAGTAGGTTTTGGACCCCTGGCGGGTAATGCGGGCTGCCAGGGAGGGGAAGAGCTTTGAGGGCTCTACGTACCCTAATACACTTACAGGAAGTCTGTGAGCAAGCACCCTATCTAACAGACTGGTAGGGTGTCCTTGTTTATGCCCCTATGAGAGCTTTGGGGGAGCCCAAAGTGAGCATTGGAGGGCATAGATTTGCTCAGAGGTGTCACCAAGGCGGTTTTCTTGGGGAAGCAAGCTGCAGAACTTGGTGTGATCAGGCCTCTGGGAAGTGGAGCTGATTACTCTGCAACTGAAAGCCCAGACTTAATCACCTGGGTGAGTAAAGACAACACATAGACATTGATCTATGATTGAATGGCCTAAGTGGATTGCCACTTGCAAGGGCCCAGTCAAATGCCAGTTCAATGTAGACTCATGCCTGGGTCTACGAGTTCTGGTAATGGGGGCTGAGATAAAGAACCGAGGTAGTTCACAGAATTAGCAGAGAAAACTAGCAAGAGGGACTGTTTGATCACAATAAAGGCTGGTTGACGGACTTTTAATTCATATTGAATTGTGGGAACCAAGATGGTTCATTGTACAGAGGGAACTAAGGAGGTTCCTAGTGAGGATTTGTTGAGGGAATGGTTGAGGATAAGCTGAAGGACAAGAGGATTAAGATGCAGGACTAGCTGATCATAATACAGTATGGCCAAAGGACCAGAAGTTTGTGTTGAAAGACTGAAGATCTGAGAGAATGTGAGTGCAGAATCAGGAGATAACTTGAAGGGACTAGCCAGACTGGATACAGAGGCTGGAAGAACTGATTTTAGTGTCTTTTGAGAAGAAAATAGATAAAAAGAAGCAGTTAAATAATAATTAAATGCTGTCTGATTATAATTAAAAAAGTATTTAATATCATATAATGAAAAAGAAAGAGGAGGGAAAATAATATATAGTTTTTTAGAACTATAAATTTATTTAAAAAGAAGAATTAAGTCAGAAAGAAGCCAGAAAGAGGCTGGAAATGGAACAGAGAAACTATGAGGGCAAAAGAGCAAATTTTGCCAAGAACAACTAGGAGAGGTGAAAGGACAAGCAGCAAGAGGGTTTGAAGCTGCAAATGCTGAGAGAAACTCAGAGAAACACAGAAAAACTTTGTAAAATCAAGGGGTCAAAATTTGCTAAGTAAAACATATGTGGAAGCGCTCAAGATTTGCCGGGGAAACGTGACAGGAATCACGGCAAAACCGTTTGAAATGCGGAGCAGTTGTTTACCCGGAGCAAGACAGCCTCAGATTTAAACCAGGGTCAAGAGCAAGTCATCTGGGGAAACTTTTTTGGCAAAACTGTTGAATCAAGGTGTGTGATTGGCTGCAAGCCAAAGTCTATTTGATCAGTGTTTTAAGGGCTTTAACTTAAGAGTTAAAGCCTAAAAAATGAGGAGCAGAAGCAGAAAATTCAGGGCTTTCATTGGATGAAGTAAGTTTTAAAGTTTAATATATTATAGAAGGAGAAAAACTGGATAGTTTAAGCTTTGAAAAACCAGAGTTCTAAGAGAGTTTTTTGGTCTGAAACAAGGGGCTATAAAAGGGAGAGCTATCTGAGACTCTTCAGGGACTGGATCAAGTGGATTACAAAGGCCACAAAAGCTATAGAAGGAGTCCAAGACCAATATTAAGAAGCCAGAGCTAGAACACAGACCGCATAAGCCCAAGATCAGGACACAGGAGCCCAAGACCAAGGTGCAGGAGCACAAGACCAAGTACAAGGAGTCCAAAAGATTGTTAAAGGACTCCAAGTACTGGCACAAACCCTCATTATTCACTATCCCAAGGCCATATATCAGAAGTTTTCTAAGGGGATCTTCCTTCTGACTGTGAATAAAATGCCTATTATGACCCCTACCCAAATTTCCCGCAATAAAAAAATATAAGTTCTATGAGTCAATTACCCCACATTTTCTATCCTTGCCCAGGGGACAAGGAATCCTATTGCCTATGGTGCAGGAAGTTTGCCTCTAGTAAGTCTGCCCAGGAGGAGTGGGAAAAGGTGATAGGTATCTTGAAATGACCAATAGAGGGAGGGAGTTTATTGAGGGAGAGTTTGCTAGACTATTACAGGATTGGTATCAGCCTACAGAAGGGCTGGCGCCTGCTGAAGTACAAATGTATGGGGGAGACACTTGCCTAGTGATTGGGAAGGTACTGGAAGAGTTTGCTCTTATACAGGCCAAGTATAAGCTCCTAACCAACCATTCACCACTGTTGGAGAATGACAACTCCTCCAAGCTGGTCCCTGGCTATGACCCAGGACACAATTTGAGGACTGGTGACCAGGAACCCCACAGGCGCCCTTAAAACTCTCTTTCCCAATAAATATTTTTACACTTTAGGTTATTTATATTATAAATAATTTTTATAAAAACTTATTTTAGCAAACAAGTTTTGCAAAATAAATTCCAGAGAAGTTTTTCATAAAAGCATAATAACATCCATTAATAAAATACAATTCTACTTTGTACCTTATACATTTAACTTTTTTTAATTTTATTTTATATTTATTTGACAAAAGTGATATAAATATATTTGCGTAATCCAGTATCAAGTGTTTGGGATAACCTCAGATGGCATAAGAAAAAATTTAATATAAAATAAATAAATTACTAATCTCCATTGATAGTCCTGTCAAAACTGATTGTGGGCTTGGAAGCTTCTAAATATAAAATGATAATTAATGAGTCTTAAATAGTAGATTAGAGAATATAAAAAAGTTGGATACGCTAATACTTTAATTGATTGGCTGTTTGGCTAGGCACACAGGGATAAACAAATCAGCGTGGCCATAGAATTTGGCCACAGTCTCAGCTGGGAGGGTGTGGATCCCGGCCTGCAGCAAATCAAAGAGGTCCTCAGTCCCAGCTGGGGTCCCTTGCTTGACAACTTGCTTGAGCCACCCAAAGACTTCCTCAATGGGATTTAGGAAGGGAAAATAAGCATGGAGGAAGAGAAGGTGCAAATTTGCCATGGCCAATTGCTGGGGGCCCACTCCAATGCTAGTGTCAATTGATGGAAATTCCTCAAGAATATCTGCCACCTTATGGAGACCAACGTTGTCCAGCACAATTACATTGGTGAAGCCCAGGCTTGTGCACCTCAGGTGCTCCTGGACCAATTGGAAAAATGTTAGGAAAGTCCAGCTATTGTGAGATCCCAATATCATTTGGTAAGCTTGACCCCCTTTGGACCAAGGAGAGCCACCATTGAATAGGCTGTGGCACAAGTGGCAGCACACCAAGCCATCCTGTCATTTGAGCCTTTGGGGACATACCCATTGTACACTAACAAGGCAAATACTGATTTGTCAATGTAGTAGAATTTGACTGCCCCCCTGGCTTTGAGGGCAGTGTACACCTCTGCGTATTTTTTCCGGGTCTTGACATTGGAGGGACTGTTACAATTGTAGGGGGATACCCCAAGCTTTTTCCAAGAAAAGCAAATTCCCTTGAGCAGATGGTAGTAAAAGGAAATTAAGGCCTCAAACCAAAAGTAGATTTTACCATGGCCTGTATATTTGCCAGTTCAAGATGACAGTCCTGGGTTATCCACTGACAGATTGCCCATTTGTGCTCCTTGGTGAGCATAGTGGAAACGTGCAAGGATTTCTCCGCGGCAAGGACTTGGCCAGTATTGATGAAGATGTTGAATGTCTTTGAGGCGTACTTAGGATCCACCCCAACAAGAGCTGTGACCTCCTTGTAATCACCTAATTCACACATTAGCTTAAGCAGGATGATGTGTTTATATTGGGGATGTGCTTCTGAGCGGGCTTTTTAGCGGTGGGGATTGACTCGTTGGCATTGGGCACGACATAGGGCATGGGTACCTTGGTGTAGAAGACTGCAACTTTCTTTAGCACCAACTGTCCCTCATCAGTTCTGAAGAACTCAGGCTCCTTGTCCTCTTCCTGATTGCCATCACTGACGTAGGGCTTATAGCTAGTATCAAGTACAGGCTTCACCTTCTCCAACATGGCTGAGAGACCAACTCTTGCTGATACACAACGTTGAACACATATGAAATAAGTTCTACCTCCTTGTTTCTAACCGTTTTGGTAGTGGTAACCTTGATGGGCTTCTGGGTCAGCTTGGGGACCCAAGGGTTTATGCTCTGTACCCTAGCAGCTTGTGCTCCTTGAACCAGCTGTGTCAGTGCAGCATCACTATCAAACTCTCCTCTCCTGTCTCCTTTCTGAGTAGGCATTTGTGTTGCACTAACTATGTTCTTTGACCCGCGGGAGCAACTGCAACCGTGGCGCACAACAGGTGCAATGGTACTCTGTTATTGTGTCCCTTCCATTTTACTATTAAGTTACTCCCTAATTTTAATTTTTGCTTTTATCTGTATATGTATATTCTATTAAAAATTCCCCCCCCAATATCCCAACTATTGATTTTTTGTTTATTAATTAGTTGTTTTTGGTTTTACAGCGCCCATTTTAGAATACTCAAAAAAATCCACCCATTTCTCCAGATTTTACTGCCAAATTAAAACACCCAACACAATATTTTTAAAATTTGTGTTTCAGATTGTGTGCCCTATTTTTGATGACTTGGTATCATTCTTGATTACAATCCATTGCACACAACATTTGAGTGATTTTGTTACATAGTGAGTTGCTATTGTGTTTTGTTTTTGGTTTGAGTTTTGACATACCACGCTAGGCGTATTTTGTCACCAATTCACATAGTAAACATATGTACACTGAAAGTCAACTCACACCATTTTGTTTGTGAATCCATGTATTTTGGATTATATTTTTAATGGTTTTGCTTTGCGTATGAGCACTTCTTTGCTGTGTTGACCCATTTTGCCCATTAACACCACAAAACCCTGTTAACAGAGTGTATATTTTAACCTGATAGTTGGATTTTGTTTAAATCTGAAATCATTTTGTTTAAATCTGAGGTATTTTTGGTTGTTGCCATAGCTTCTAAAACTACTGTACCAAGTTTTTTTGATCTGTGAGAAATTTTACTTGGAACTTGGCACCACGCAAATATATTCTCCAGTTTTTCATTTTTTTCATTAATGTCAGCATCTCTTTGTTGTAAATTGGATAGTTGCCTCTGGCTGGCAGTATCTTCTATGAGTAATATGCTACAGGATGCAACATACTATTCCCTACTTCCTGAAAAAAGACCCCACCCACCACAAAGCTGGACACATCAGTCTCCAGAACAAAGGGTTTAGACAGGTCAGGCATAGTGAGGACAGGAGCAGTTGTGAAGACCTTCTTTAGAGTCTCAAACAAGGAGGTGCATTTTTCAGTCCAGACAAACTGGACCTTGTCCAAGAAGAGTTTTGTGATGTAAATTGCAGGATATTATGAAGCTGTTTCTAAGTGATGGGGAATTACCACCCAAATCCACAAAGAATTAATGATTAACCACCAACATGGCTTCAAATATCTTTTTGTAAATTTTCCAATTGTAATACCAGGATTAAGCAGAACAATTAATCCTAACCAAAGTAGCCCAATATAAATGGCCTGAGACAACATCAACAAATCTTCAGAATAAAATTCTGGACATTGGGAGGCAACACAATTTTCAGTTTCAAGAATTGGGGGAGGAGCTGCAAAATTGGTTGGCGCAAAATTAATATTAGGTGGCACCAACAACAAAGTTCCAACTGCAGGACCCCATCTTCCAGAAATGATTCTGTTGAGAATCAAATTGTACAGAATATATTGTAACAACCCAACCACAGGATGCATTTTGAAAAGTAAATTAGAACTTGGGATAAATGATTTTTATTGAGTAAAATTTTGGGAGGACTCAACTCTTAGAGTTGAAACAGTGAAAATTATTCAATATATATCAGAAAATTGACTAAGCAATACCACCTGAGTCTTGACCTCCTATTCCTTCCACATTGTCAAGTAAGTATCTGGACCAGGTTGCAAAGAACCCTTGTGTGACTAGTTTCTGACGGCCATGCTGATTGACAAGCTCATATTGGGTGACCCTCAAATTACGCTGATTCATCAATGTCAATTTGCAAGGGGGAACTGGTTTCAGCTGACAGAATAGAGCAGCTGTAAACCATTTCCAATCAACTGTTTGATTTAAATTTGTCAACTTGGTCAATTTTGATAAAGGTTTTCTGGCTTTTTGAGCCTTCCTGCTTGGGCGGATAATACCCAGCATGATGGAACCTACTGTGACAAGTTTGTTCAGAGGCAGTTTGATGAAAGAAAATATTTTTATAAAATCCCTACAGTAGTTTGCTAGTCCTAGAAAGCTTCTTACATCTTTCCGACAAGTGGGAGTAGGCCAGGAGGTTACCACATTCACCTTGTCCTGGACCATTGTGAATACTCTAGTCTTCATCACATAGCCCAGGAACTCCACCTCTGGCTGGAAGAATTCACATTTTTTGAGTTTCACATGTAAGTTGGCTTGTGAGAGTTTGCTTAGGATCAGTTCCAGGTGATGTAGGTGCTCCTTGTGGACAGTATAGTTCAGGCAGTCTACCCACAGTTTCTTTGGGTTGGTTGGCGTGAGAGGCGGTGCTACAGAGGTTAGACTGCAAATGAAAGAGAGCTAAAATCAAATACGGGATGGCCTGGTTGAACCAAAAAGTCTATATAAATTTAATGTAAAAATAGTAATGGGCAAATTCCCAGTGGCTCAGGGTATAAGTATGCCCATCTGGCATGGGAAACTTTTACAAACCCTCTCAGGCCAGGTGGTGCCATTTACCAGGGTTTGGAAACTCTTGGTGGCATCCTGCATGGGGGATTTCTCATTGGTTGGATCAGGTCAGGGAAACTTGAATTCTCTTTTTGAGCCGTAGGATTTGTCATCCTCTGGTGGCCCACATTCTAAGGGAAGTTTCTTCATTTTCCCATCAGTGGTGGCCCCAGTTAACTTAGAAAGTTGTTGATTAGATCAGCGCTCTCATTGGCAGAGCTAACATAATCCTTCTGCAGGCAGGGCATCAGCATAGGTGGCTCCAAGCTGGTAGGTCTCAGTGATTCCCCTGAAATTGAGTTTTTTTCTGGTTCAAGCCCAAAAAACGTGCGCAGCCAGGTAGCTGGGCCTGTGGGCTGGCAGCCCGCAGGGTTTCAGGGTTTAAACCCCATAGTTGGGATTCATTTACATGCATTTTTAATAGGAGTTTATCACTCATGACAAAACTATATAAGTCATATATCTCAATAAAGATAAATATCTTGTTTTTAAATATTTTTCCTTGTAACTTGCTAATACAGCACAGTTACAACACTGAGATTCACTGACAAACACATAGGTTTCTTTCAGGATTTTGGGATATTGACTAATTAACGGATTCAACCAATTATTGAGGGCCAGCTGGCAATCACTCTTTGGATTAGTTTCAATAGAACAATGCAGGTTGTGGGCTACAGAATCAATGAATCAATGACCAAATCATATCCTGGCATTAACAATTTCATACATTGTAATTAATTAATAGAACATGCAATTACTGCTCATTAATTAATCCACCTCAACAACCACCCCAAACATGCTCCTCATAATAATTATGTCAAAACAGCAGGCTTGACCCACCAGCAAGGTTCCAAGTAAGTGGGTTTGTGACCCACAATCCGGTTACCCAGCCACTCAAAGCCAGACTAGGAAGTCAACTTGAATTGCCAAATCCAAAAACATGAACAAATGCTGATCCCCTACAATGCATACCTTGTTTTGGCACTTGACTCATTACCAGGATCAAGTCACCCCCTTCACCATCCAACCGTGTGATCAACACTATCATGTTCCTGTTACCCATGATTCACACCAACTATATAATCATTTTCTCTCAATAAAGAATATTATCTAGTTTCTAAATATTTTTCCCCTTGTAACTATGCTAAAACAACACAGTTACAACAATTACTATTCCAATCTTTAATTATATCCTAGAACAAGGGCCATCACATGGGCCATCATTTTAAACACTTCTAGAAGAGTCCAAAATGGATTGGGCTGTCAGGCCAAACACTCTAAGATAAAAAAGCTTTGAGCCTGTTGTATTAGAGTAGCTCTGATTAAGTGAAACAATCATTTCTGTGAACTAGTAGCCAACCACTGGCTAGCTAGCCCTGGAAGTGGCCCAGGTAGACAGAAAGGATACAAATCTGTGGAAGATGATAATTTAGCCTTCTGTTAAAACCACCCCAAAAAGGCCATGCCTCCTGCCGTGTCACCCTAATGCTACTTCAGTCTCTTCTAGCGTTGTGAGCTAACTTGGATAACACATGTGTAGGCAGGCCATCTTAGAGCCAGTCCATTAGAATAAAAGACTGATGATTCCTTATCAACTTGATGATTGATCCAAGTCTTCTTTCCTTAACGTGATCCTCTCTTAGGTTTTATTAGTGAAGAGCAAAAGATGATACTGTTGTCATACAGTATAATTATGTATAGTAAAATATAGAGACACATATAAACCTAAATCCAGAAGTAGAAAGAACCGTCCCAAATCCTCCAGGCCTTGTCAGACTTGCTACTTCTGATGCCAAATATTCTGGGCCAAATGTTATGCCAAGGTCACAGGTTCTCTGTACTTTCCTAATGTTAGAAGACTTAGGATATCAGCTGGTGGATGATAATATAACATGGTCCGCAATTTTCTGACAGCCTCATAAGACCAAATAATCTTCTCTCAAAAAGAGACAAGGTGGTTAATATATTGGCAAGTACTGTAAATTCAGAACCTAAACATAAAAATGTGGGATTGTCAAATCCTTGGTCCAAATTTTGAATCACTTTTGTGGGCAACTCAGCTGAGTGAAAAATAAAAGATTTAATAAAATCAAACATTTAATTTGACTTTTTTGATTTATTTAATTTGGCAAATTTTGAATCTCACAAGCAGATAACTCAACCAATAAAAGATAAAACTCAGCAAACAAATGTGGGATACATGAATCTAGAAATGCGGGATTCTAATGTACAATTTGAGATTTCTTGAATTTCAAACAAATCATAGACATCATGTAAAACTTAATGAATCTGAAATTGTGGGATTGTCAAATCCAAGAATCAAATTTCAAATAAAAAATGAGGCAAATTTGAAGTAAATATAATTTATGGGTGTCTCAAAAAGGATAATAAAGGATCTAGAGTGGATTTGTGCTAATTCTTTTAGGAATCATAGGCATTCTCAAAAAGCACCCTATTCCATTTTAAGACAGCTAAAATTTGGATTCTTGATTACAGTTTATTTTAAAAAAATGCTAATAATAAAGTAGAATTATATATTACAATCTATCTTATCACATTATCTTTTCCTTGAGGTGTTGATAGTGCATTTGCTGTTGATAATGTGATTGCATTTAATTAGATAGTTTCACCTCCAGTTGCCAAGGCAACTTGATTTCCTATAACCTTGGCAACTGGAGGAGAAACTATCCAATTAAACACAATCACATTATCAACAGCAAATGAACTACCAACACATCAAGGAAAAGATAATGTGATAAGATAGATTGTAATATATAATTCTACTTTACTACTAGCATTTTTAAAATCAACTGTAATCAAGTATCCTTAGTAGCAATACATGAATACATAGTTAGTAAACTGATGGTTTATCTTTCCCCCTCTTTTCTTCCTTGAAAAGAATTTTTATGGCCCCTGGCTACACCGGGGGCCAAAAAACTTTTAAAAAATTCCTGCGTCATCAGGAGGGCAGCTCATATATCATTATATGGTTTTGTGGTCGCTATATTAGTGATTTAGAGTGCAGAATATTGCATCATTTTCAGCTTAGACAATTTTGCATTTCACTTAATTTCATGTCTAAACATGGTTGTTGAGATTGGATTTTCATTTGATTTTATCCAGAGTGGAGCTTTTTGATTTGGGTTGATTTGTCCTAGTTACTTACTGTACATTCAATTTGGATTACAGTTCACGCAATTATTATTTGAGTTTACTAGTGGCATTCAAAAGTGATTTGAAATTTGATTCTTGGATTTGACAATCCCGCAATTTCAAAAAACATAGTAAACTTAATGAAAATGGTTGATGGATTTGAACACTTCAAATCTGATTCCAGTTAATTCATTTTGTTGATTGGAAATATGCAGTTCAACTTGAGCTTTGCAAAGTGTCTATGAGTTTCCACATTTTAAAAAATCCAAATAAAAACACAAAGAATTAAATTTAATTAAAAAAAGGCCATCCTGCAAAAGTGATTCAAAATTTGGACCAAGGATTTTGACAATCCCGCATTTTTACGTTTAGGCTCTGAATTTACAGTAACAGTTAATTATTTAACCATATTTTTGGGGTAATAAAGGAGTTTCTTCTTGCAATGTGTCCATATAGTCCTTGATCATGTAGCCTTCTACACATAGTATCTCAGAAACTTCAACCCCTAAAGAGTTTTTGGACATTTATTTAATTTGTTTGCAAGATAAAAAGCAACTTTGTAAAAACTTTCCAATTATCACTTGATCATCCCCTCATTAGTTTTTTAGGGTGAGTTGACCTTGGAAACTTCTTCACTGAGTTTGTTTTTTGGTGCCGTAGGTAAATTCCTTAGGCAGTTTCAGCACCAATCTTAAGTTTATTCTTTATTTTTCTATAAGATAACCCCATATCTTTTGCAAGGATAACTTGACCAAAAGGATACTTATGTATTTCTCTTGTTTTAGCCATCTTTTCTGTTCAAAAGTTATCTAAACCTAATTTTATTATCTAGGTAAGTTTGATAAGGTGGCTCTGTTTCATAAGCATTTTGTGGGCTTAACTCTTATATAGATTAAAGGCTATAATCTGTTTATTTTTAATTTTGTTTTATATTTGTTTCATATTTATTTATTTTTGCACTGCTTTTAAAGCCTTGTGTAAAACCTAGAGGCCCATCATTTCATGCCAATTTTTCACTTTTGATTTTTAAAATCTTGTAGCATCTTGAATAATGCTAATGGCCCATTACTTAAGGAGGGTACTGTAAGTGTAAATTTGAATGGATCATGTTGAGTCTGGACCTTTGATTATGGCGCAAGCCCAATTCCATCACTTCACTTTATATTTCACCAGCTAGAGCTATAAGGTTTGGTGACTTTTTGGTTGTAATTATCGGGAAAATTACCTGGATACTTTAACTTTTATGAAAATCATCATATGGAAACATAATATTGCTACTGCTAGTTTACTCCACTGGCATCCTAGCTAGAATGATGCAATGGCAAACAGGGTTAACTCTGAAACAATTTGCAGCCAATCATATCAGGCAATGTATACATTATCTCTATAAAAAACTGCAGCCACTTGGATCAGGTGATGTATCCGCGTAGAATGTGAATATCTTTAAACATTTAAAATAAATCTTTGAACTTGTGACTAGGGCTGCTTCGGCCAAGCCCAGGCAGCCGCGGCCAGTTTCTGGCTCCTAGCCACTCCTATCAAATTTTTATTTAAATTGATTAAGTATTAAGTAAATCCGTCTTAGCTGTAGCGGCCTTGAGCTGAAAGCCAGCCGGGGCTGAGCCGAAGCATCCCTACTTGTGGCCCAAAACCAAGAACTGGTCGCAGCTGCTGAGGCTGGGCTGAAGCTTCCATATATTTTATCAATACAAACACGTTCGCCAAGTCTGAATGTGCATATAAAAGTGCTGCACCAGTGGACAGGATACACGAATATACCAAACCTGAACAAACCACTGAGCAAATAAGGTAATCTATATGTAAAAAGAAATCATTTCTCTATTTTTAACTAATCCTTAAGTAGAACTTTCCCGCAGCAAATATGCTTGTCCATGAGAAATAAAAAGATCCTTACCCTTAGGAAGGGCACATTTGATTGTTTACCCAAAAATTCAATAGGTCAGTACGCTTTTCCCATCTATTGCTGTGCATTTTTTATTTTCCTTTATCTAATCATGCTATTGTAGAACAATCATGGCTAAGGCTAAGGAAGCACCGAAGAAGTCAAACATTAGTCAAGCTAGAGGTACAGCTACTTCCCTTTTTATTACTCATGACTTTTATCTCCGAGAGAGTGATATTCATCTTTTACCCTATAGACCTTAAAATTAGCTTTTACATCAGGTTCTTATCTGTTTTTTTTTAAATAAATGTGAATCGATTTTTACAAGAAACAAATTAAGAAAATTAGTCAAAAGTTACCCAAGTGAAAGGTATACATCTATTTTACAGAAACCAGCAGTGCAACCACTATTCAATTTTTAAGTGTAAGCTGAAAGCATAGCAGCTATTTTCAGTGTATTCGAAGCTGAGCGGTTGAATTTGACAAAGTACTATGTTAGCTTTTAAACTCGACGTAAGTTCTCTGGGCTGTTTTTTATATTCCAATGGCCTGTCCTACCCAATCCTTAGGTTTTTGTGTTCTACTTTGTGTGCTATAAAACTTCTTTAGCTTTTGTCACTTGAGATTGTATTTGTATTGGTATGTGGATAGGGCACGTGGTTTCCAGTCACCTTGTAAATCTCGCTTCTGATTTTGAAGAGGTTAAATTCCATGCTTGTAGGCGTTGTTTGCTGCTATATTAATTATTTAATCTAAACTTGTATCCCGCTAGAAGTCAAAAATACATATCTAACACTTTCCAAAGAAAATTCCTCTGATACTGAGTCAGAGGTTTATGAAGTAAAGGAGATCGTAGGCGCAAGAAAAGTTAAGGTAACATACTCCAAGCCAATCTTTGTTTCCTTGAAATACAAGTGTCCCTTACCCTTTTAAATTAGGGCAAGCTCCACTATCGAGTTCGTTGGGCGGGGTATACTGAAAACGATGATACTTGGGAGCCTCATGAAAACATCCTTGATGAAGAAATAATCAAAGAGTTTGAGAAGGCTAATGAAGGCAAGGGCGCTTTCAAGAAGCGCAAGGGTACAGGGCGTACACTAAAGCTTACCAAGAAGCAGCTCATCATTGAAGCATGTAATTCACGGGTGCAAAGCCGGAAGGAGAAAGAAGTCCCCCCTGCTCACAGCAATGAAGTGGACTGCTGCTGCCTTGTGTGTTCATCTCGCATCTTTGCCCAGAGCATCAAAAACTATATCACCAGCAAAGAGAATCAGTATATTGATAGTTCAGAAAATAATGAAACTGTCAACATTCCCCTCTTTGATGCTGCCAACAAGGACATATCAAGAGTGGCAGGGTATCAGTATGGATCCATTCCCGACGACCCCATTGAAACTGCCATGTTTCAAGCCATTGTTAGTGGCAACATTGGCATAGTCAACGCCCTCCGCACCCACAATGATGGAAGAGCCAAACCTGCAGCAAAACTGATCTCAGACCCTAGCTCTGGTACTGGGTTCCTAAACAAGAACACTTTTCGCCATGCAGTCAAAACAGTCAATGAATCTAGAGGCAATCGTGAAGGGAATACTGCCTTCTACAAGAGTACTGATCGCGATTCAATGCAAATCCATCACACCAAATATTCCACTCTCAATATGGAATCCCGTGCGCTACTTGACGCCATCAGCATGGGGAAGTTGAACCAGAATTTCATTCCCAGCCTCATGGCTGTTTCCTTTGACTACAGCCAGACCTTGACTGAATATGGTGTTTACGAAGCAGCCTCAGCGGGTAATATGGCAACAGTCAAGATGCTTCTCTCTTTAATCGGGGACAGTGAGGGGTTTAACCTCCTTCACAAGGAAGTGGTGCAAGATAAGCTAGCAGAAAAGTCCCTGTCATCCTACCGTTCCAACCAAGTCATCAAAATGGCCACCAGCAACAAACAAATAACCCCCCTCCATTTGGCAGCTATCCACCCCAAAAGCACCTACCTCGACAAATTCCATGATGAGATTTCTAGAGCCGACTTTTCCAAGGAGGATGGGAATGGACGAACAGTGGCTCACTTTGCAGCAGTTGCAGACTCATCTGAGTGCCTATCATTTCTTATCAACAAGGGCATTGCTATCAATACCTACGATAAACTAAAAGTAACCCCCATTATGCTTTGTGCCATGCACGGGAAGCACCATAACCTCCAGCTATTTGTTGATTCCTTGGGACGTGATGTTCTTAATCAAAAGCAGTCCAAGTTTGGCTGGGCACCGCTTCATTATGCTGCACACTTTGGCCATGAAAAGGCTGTTTTGGAGCTATTAAAGCTAGGAGCTTCTGTCGATCTCCAAGATAAAGAAACCAAAGCATCCTCGCTGCACCATGCCTCCAAAATGGGGCATGTTGAAACTGTAAAGCTGCTGATCCAGGCAGGTGGGGCAAATCCAGAGCTTTGTGATAAGTTTGGTCGGACACCTTTGCATCTGGCGTGCAAGAATGGGTGGTATGATATTGCCTTCTACCTTCTCTATGAGATTGGGGTAGATGCTGATGCAAAAGATACATCAGAAAATACACCCCTTCATTATGCTGCAGCATATGGCTGGTCTGATATTGTAGTGCTCCTGGATAAACTGGGAGGGGCTGATTTAAATGCTGCCAACAATTGGAAGACTCCCCCAATGGCTATTGCTGATATGAAGGGTCACTCAAAGATTGTCAATTACTTTATTGCCAATTCTGATGTCAAGGCCGCCTTCCGAAACCAGAGTGGAGAGACACTCCTTCACCAATATGCTACCGAGCAGCCCCTCAACTGGTATGAGGCTAATCAACTTATAGACAAAGCGAAATGCCTAGTGAAAAGGGAAGATGCCAGTCTAAGCACAAAAGATATCCAAGGCAACACCCCCCTGCACAAGCTAGCCTCTTCGCCATATTACATCAAAGGGGGGATTGAAAAGCCTACATATCCAGCAGCACATTTGAATAGTGAAAGATATGCTACAATGGAGGAAGGCAGTGTCCTGTTTGGTCAGTTTGATGATGAAAGCGGTACAAAGGTCCAACTGGAACTGGCCAGTCTCTGTTTGGAAAACTGTAGTGATATTGAAGTCCAGAATGAGGCAGGGTTCACACCGCTTGAGGAGGCCATGAATAACCGTCATATTGACTTTGTAATATATTTGATCAAGTCAGCAGGGGCAGATGCTGCTGGCAGCCGATATGCTGAGGGAAGCAATATAATCCACTTCTTCCTGAATGAGGTGGCTATGCTGCAGGTGGAGGTAACCCAGTGCCAAGATGAAGATACTGTAGAAGCTGCTCGCATCAACAGATTCTATACCAAAGTTGGAACGCTCTGGAGCACCATCCATGCTTCACTTGGGGATGGAAGTGTTTCCAAGCTCTTTGCAACTCCGAACAAACAAGGGTGCTATCCAATCCTCTCAAGCCTAACCAAGGCTTATGAGGAGATGAAATGCCAAATGAGACCCTCCTTAACTAACAACCAAATCACCCAAGGCAGCTCCTGGAATTACTTGATTTCTGTGTTTGAGTTTCTGTTCTCTTCTTTCCACCCTAACCTTGATGCCAAGAGAGAATTGCCCATTGGCTTTTTGGATGACTCTCCGAGCTTCTTCAGTGAGCCGCAAATGACAGGATGGAGTGCTTTGCACTATGCAGCGTCTATTAATGTCGTCGAGTTAGTAGAGTTGCTTCTTAAGCATGGCGCTGACCCTAACATCATAAGTGATGGCCACAATGATGGCTTCTCACCTCTTCACGCTGCAGTCTATTGCCTAAACAAAGGCTCAAGAGAGGATGAAACAGTCAATCAGGCATTGGAAATCTCCCTGAGGCTCATCAAGAAAGGGGCAGATATGTTCTGTGCTCCCAGTACACCCCCAAACAAGTATGGTGCAAACAGCCACCAGAACATCATCTACAAAGATTCAGCTTTCATTATGATTATCAAGCATTGCTCCATGAAAACTGCTGAGAAGCTTGTCCAGGCTTACCAAGAGATAACTGATGCTGCTAGCACCGCCATTTATGTTTCGCAGCAAGGAAACTATGAAGGATCCACTCCCCTCATTGCTGCTGTTCAACTCGACTCAGTCTCCAAAGTTCAGCTAGTCATGTCCCTTAACCCCAGCATCAATATCGCCGACAACAATGGGTTGACTGCCCTCATGCATGTGTTCTGCAGCAGCGCACCCAATCGCAACCAGATTGCTGGTTTGATCCTGAAGCTAGCGCCACCAGGCTCGCTAGACTTGGATGTCATGTCCAAAAGTGGGCAAACCACCCTGTGCTTTGCTGGGCAAGCTGCTGATAGCTCTCTGCTGAACTTGCTTGAAGAGTACATCCCGCCCCGACTCATCACAGTCAATACACCAGATTTGCAAGGAAAGACACCCCTCTACTGGGCATGTCAGCATGCCTTACCTGGCCTGGTTAAAAAGCTGCTTGCGGCTGGGGCTAACCCCAACATCCAGGTTGCAGGGGTAAGTGGCGTTAAATGTATGACTCCCCTGATGGCAGCCATCCATCACCTTGCACCCAATAGTCTTGAGACAGTGGAGGTGCTTTTGGAGGCAGGTGCCTACTTGAACGCAACCGACTCCCAAGGCTGTACTGCACTGCATCTTGCTGCAGTTTCCCAGAGCTATCAAATAGCCAAAGTGCTCCTGGAAAAGGGGGTTGCTGTCAATCCCGAGGACGACCTGGGCCGCACACCTCTCCATCTCTCCATTCTGGAATCCCTAAAGCAGAGCGACAGGACTTTGAGGACCGAAACCCTTCTGACCAGCCACAATGCCAATATCAATGCCCAAGATTACCAGGGCCGGACCCCCCTGCACTTTTGCTTCTCCACAGCAGGGATAATCCCATACATGCGGTACACTGAGCAGACCAAAGCTAGAGCTGCTAAAGCACAGGGATCCTCACAGGAGATAGCACAGTATGAGAAAAAGGCAGAAGCGCAGCTGAGCTCGCTCCAGCTTGACAACAGCCTCATGTACAAATGCATCCTTGAGAGCAAAGCTCTGCCATCGCTCAAAGCGCTCGAGCAGGCGAAACAGTCCCAGGATGAGCTTAACTGGTTTAAATATAGCCCATACCGCGAACCCAACTGGGAGTCAGAGTATACCAAGGATCTCAAGGATGATCCTATTGACCTGGTGTCCTTCTTCCTGGGATGCCCATCAGCTGATGTGAACACTGTGGATTATTTTGGACGAACACCTCTCCACTATGCCGCCCGTATTGGTGCATCTACATGCACAGAGTACCTCCTTGACAAGAAAGCCAACCCTAATGCTAGGGATAATGATGGGCTGATGCCATTCCACCTTTCACTGCTTCATGGCCACATTGACTACACAAATATGATGTTTAAGAAGGGCATAGAAGACCTTGGTCCCATGCAGCTCCCATGCAAAGTCAACATTACCCCCTTTTGCTATGCGCTGTCAAACTCGTATATGCCATTGGCGTACCTTCTGGTCAAGAAAAGCACCAGCTTCATCAGTACTATCAAGGACACTCTACATTCAGGAAAGCTATTCCTTGCCTTCAACCTGATGAAGCAAGCCAGCCATGACAAACTTGCTGAGACCGAGTCTGTCACCCACCACAACCTGGCCCATGCAATTGCTGGCTTCAAGCCCATCAATCTGACTGCCTGGCATGAATACTTGCCGGAGTACCTAGCCAAGATCAAGGCGATGAACATCCCAATTGATCTTCCTGACAACAGCTGGGCAACCCCTCTAATCCTTGCGGTAACAAATTCTCAGTCAACCTTGGCCTTGAGTCTGATTGACCATTGCTCATCACCTGACCACCTAAACCGAACAGATTTGCAAGGGCGCAATGCACTTTGGCATGCCATCAACAACTCCATGGAAGATGTGGCATCAAAGTTGCTGGAGAAAGGGGTGGTTGTTGACAACAGAACCATGGCAAAGCATCCATCAGTCTTGTACTTGGCTGTTTTCAACACCCCCAGCCTAGTTGAACCGTTGCTCAGGTGCAGGGCTGACCCTAACATCGATGCTGCTTATGGGCGCCGGTCAGCTTTCATGCGGACACTCTTCTCAAGCTTCGCTCTTGACTTCTCGTACTGTGTGATCCTCTGGAAGCTCCTATTGGATGCAGGGGCCAACATCAATGCTGAAGGCCCGGTCAACATCTGGAACATAGCCCAGGAGCCCATGTGGGATCTGCCCCCAGCCTCCGAGGCAAAGCATGTGCAAAACATCCATCCCATGTTTCTGGTCAAGGATCTCCCCCTTCCAACCCAGGCCTACTTCATAAGGAATGGGCTCAGGGTAGATGTTCACCATCCCACTGAAGGAAGGTGCTTCCTCTCCTATGCCCCCAGCATTGAATCCCTAAAGTTCTATTTGCTGGGTGGGGCCGACATCAACTTAATTAACAAGCACACTGGCCGATCTTTCCTGTATGAGCTAATTCTAGAGCATCCTGATCTGAGAGATGAAGATAAACTGATTGAGTTCCTTCAATTAGTTGCTTCTGACGTCCTGTTAGAAGTCACTGCCAAAGACCCTGTACTGGCATTGTCACCCCTGGAGTATGCAGTTCAGGGCAATAGGCTTGCTCTGATCTGCTGGCTTCTTGCAGCTGGGGCTGATCCTCATTTTCCCACTGCCACCCAAAACCCCATCATCCTCTCACTCCTCCACAACAAGACAAAGGCTGTGTCCTGCTTTCTGAGGCATGCCTCCAAGAATGCAGCATGGGAAAAATGGATTGCTACTGATGAGTATAACCGACCATATGTGCTTGTCCAGGCAGTCACACTAAATAACATTGCCTCATATCGGCAAACAGTTCTGCTCAGGCAGATCTTGGTTTCCCTCCAGCAAGCAGGCCATAAAATTGACATCCTTGCCCACCAGACCAACAGGTTGATGCCAAGTGCAATCAGCCTAGCTGCCATCCAGTTCTACCAGGATCTCTACCAGGTGTTCTTGGAAATGGGATGCCAGCCACCTGCATCAATGGACGTTGAACTGGCAAGGAAATCAGCTGCAGGCCCCTCCAGCCTCAATAATGCCAATCTCTTGGCTGAGGTGGATTTTATCCAGGATGCCAAAGATGCTAAAGCATCCCTGATTGCCTGGCACAATGTGAATCACAAGGCTGAAGAACGAGAGATCTCAGAAGTTGAGCAGATTGATCCAAAGTCAGATCTGGCCCAGGTGGGTAAGCTTGCCAGGGGTTCCAAGGGCGAGCTCCTCAGCGTACTGATGAACCGCACTCAGGTTGAATCAGCCTACCAAGCAACCAACATGTTCTACAAGCTCCAGCTGATTCACAATCCCATCCAAGACGTCTTTGTCCTGTTTACGCGGTGGGGCGATATCAGGTGCCCCGGCATGTACCAACGCACACCCTTCACACATTATGACGTGGGACTTAAGGAATTTGAGGCGGTCTTCAAAGCCAAGTCAGGAAATGCCTGGGACTGCCGGCATCCTGAGACCTTTGTATCCCGCCCAGGGCGGTATGTCATCACCCGGGAATTTACTTCCCCACAGTACATGGACTCATTTGAGGGGTGGAGAAAGGCGACTCTACCTAAGGCTCTGCCACCCTCAACACTCCCATTTGGTATGGAATGCCTCATGCGGATCTTCTATCAGCTCACAACTATGCAGCACCACGATACCAGCAAGTATCTCTCGTTCAGCCTGTGTGACGCTGAAAACGTCTCAAAGGCTCATCAGCTTCTGCTGGCCATCAAGGATACGCTGGATGAGATCACCAACCTATCTGCACCTGGGGTCAACTTTGATGCCAAGTCACTCTCACTTGTACGCCACAAGCTGATTGAGTTAAATTCCGAGTACTTCACCCTCATCCCACACAAGTCAAACTTCACAGGTGGGTTGTCACCGATCCTCTCAGCACACATATGGACCAAGGAGTCTCTTGATCTCGAGCGCCTCAGCTACCTCCATACCGGTTCAAATGTCCTCCTGGCTGCCATTCAGAAGGCCAAAGATATTAGCCCCCTTGACTACTGCTACCATGTCATTGGATGCCAACTCCAGGAAGTTTCTCAACAGGATCCCTGGTACTCTATGGTAGAGCAGTACATGGATCAGGATGGCTCAACCAACTTTGAGCTTGCTGGGCTGTTCAGAACCCGCCGGGAAGAGGAGACAGCTAACTTCTGCCCCTTTGAAGCCAGCTCTGGGCGTAAACTCCTCTGGCATGGGTCCAAGGTGGAGAACTACTTTGGCATCCTCTCCAAGGGTCTCCGTGCAGCCCCTATTGCTGCAGCCTCCACAGGATACATGTTTGGTAAAGGCATCTACTTTGCCGATGTCTTCAAGAAGTCTGTGAACTATTCTGTTAGCAACTCTGAGAGAAGCAAGGGATATAGGTGCCTGCTGCTCTGTGAAGTGGCTGTTGGAAACCCCTACTCAACCCTAGAAGGCGAGTTCATGCTTGAGCCTAAAGATGGGTTTGATTCAACTAAAGGTGTAGGTTTGAATTGCCCCAACCCTGATGACTCTGTTTACCTCGTTGATGGAACTGAAGTTCCCCTGGGAAAGCTGGTGAAATCCACCGAGGCAGCTACTCTGGCTGGTGAAAAGAGAATGGGTGACATATACTACTCAAGTGGGATGCTGGCTCATAACGAGTATGTCGTGTATGATCATTGCAGGGTCAAGATTAGAGCGCTGGTGGTTGTGAAGGAAAAGAAAACCTGTCACTTGTGTCTTAATCCCAGCACTGATCTTACACTTGAAGGGTTGCTTGAATCTCCCAACTCCATCAGCTTGGAATATTCCCAAACTTCCCCGTTAGTGCCCAAGTCCTCCTTTTATCGTAACTGCATCGAGCAAATCTTGGCTGATATGGTTCTTCGCCAGCAGGGATACACCGACCCTGTAGAGTTTATTGTCAAGGCTGGCCTCCCTCACCTGATTATGCATTCTAGCCATCTGTTTAACCAAATCTTTGACCCTGTAGTCCCATTTGACCCCAAAACATCCAAACTATGTGCCAGCTGCATACGTGGGATTGTCAACTTGGCCTACCAGGAGTACATGCTGGGCAACAAAGATATCCTCCCAGAACCCTTTAAGCAGCGACCTGACTGCTGGTACGGATTCAAATGCAAGTCCCAGTTTTCAAAGTCCAAGCTCAACCAGATGCATCTTGCCAAGTATAACCATGTCTGCTACCCGCTTGAAAAATATGCTTCAGTTGATTCAAGTCATGTCAAAGACCACTAACAATAATGACTCCCAAGGTCACTCTCCCAATAATAGCTCACAACTTCCCTCCAATGATAATAATTCACATGCTCACTCCAACAATGATAATTCACAGGATCACTCATATGATGACTAATCCCAAGTGGCTCTTAAGGTTAATAAAGCTTCACTCATAAGTTTTCAAAGCTAAAACTGCCAACTTTAAATTCCCTTGCACTAATCCTACTTAACTTTTACAACTCAGATGCACATTTTTAACAGTCATGATAATCAATTAGATCAGCTAAAGCTCAGCACACAATCCATCTCCGACAAGACAAACTGTTATACCGGCACAGAGAGTCAAATCAAACTCAAATCAGTGTTAACCAATATGACTAGTTAACAGATACTCATTTAAAGTCAATCTAAAGATCCACTCCGTTTTGGACAGTAATCCCAAGATGCAACAAGAAAAAGCAAGCCTCAGGTTATCAAAATCACTTATTTAATTAGTCAAACAATAGATATCTCCCAATCAGGGATAAAAGATTTTCTCATAAGAACCAGGATAAATGGGATTTTCAAGGAGCTCTGGGGGTGTAGAAGCATCAGCCAACATATCCAAGCCAAGCCTAGCTATCCTCACTACCTATAAAGCCGAGCTGCTTTTAGAGAATCTGGACGCCATTATGCAGCCGTACATTCCAATTTCTGTCCCTTCCACCCACCAGACAAAGTCCTGGCGGGATGCACACCAAGACTCTCATCATACATTTCTATATAAGTTTGGTTTTTGGTGTTAAAGATACCCTCAAGGGCTGGTACCCACCTCATCCCTGACAAGGTCCATGACAAGGGTTTTCTAACAAACTGGACATTGTTTTTATGGTTATGTCAAGGAGCCAGATCAGATGGCTTACAAACCAACCACATTGTGTCTTAAACATCCAAGGTTTTTTTGGAATAATCAAATTCATAAAAGTGAATTTCTACAGCAGAACAGTGCAAACCAGATATCAAATTTAAAGCAAATTCCAAGTGCAACTTTCAATACCATAACTTTCAGAGCTGTTGAGATGGAAGAACTAAAGCTGGCCAGAGCAAACTCAACCTGCACATGGAATGAAGCATAAATGGTATAAGCTCTAACTGTAGATTCAGAACCTAAAGGTAAAAACGCGGGATTGCCAAATTCTTTTGCGTAAACTCACCAACTTACTGGAGTATTGTTCATCCTTTTATATAAAAAAGTAATTTGTTCTGGGATGAAAATTACTCCATTAAGTTGGTGAGTTCATTCAAAAGAATTTGACAATCCCGCATTTTTACCTTTAGGTTCTGAATCTACAGTACTAACATCAGGGGTAGGGCTGTAGCATACCCCCACCAGAGAAAATCATACTTTTTCAGAATTTCCAAAAATGTGAAGGGTGACATATTTCTCTCTTCAAAACTGTTTAAGAATCTGCACTTCTGAAAAAAGACAATTTTTGTCTGGGGTGGTATGCTACAGCCCTAATCAGGGGATGGATTGTCAGGAATGGAAATTATTCTCCTCCTAGGTTCCAAAGCATGAAATGGGTTTGAACCCTGGTCAGCCTAACCTGCAGGCCACCAGCCCTGAGAGCCAGGTACCCACATTTTTTGAGAATCAAATCATCTGGCATTCAACCCAGCATTTCCCCTGCAGATGAAAATTCACCTGTCAATCTGACAGATAGAACACCCCAAGATCTCAAATATCCATCACTTCTATATCAAAGTAGCATCCTCAGGGGGGAACATCCAATAAGACAACACAGAAAACTGTCACCTGCCCGCCAACAGAAGGAATATTAACTGGCAGACTTCTACCAGAATAGCACTCAAGAACAGAAGAACCAGATAAAAATTCTGTTGATCCATATAATGAGCACCACTAAACTTTCCACCCTCATTCCAACTGGGAAACAAAAAGGAATTTCTGGTCCAAATCCTGCTCAATATGAGCAGAATTCCCATCACTAAACCAGGTAAGACCAGAATAATTTATCTTCTGACAGGCATTTGCCAGTCCCGCCTGACAGCCACCCGCCTGCCACCTGCAAGTCAGGCACTCACAGGCAAGCCTGCTGCACGCCACCCACCCACCAGCCCCGCCCACCAGCCTCCCAGGGCCCAGCCCACACTCTACTCTAGCCAATCAGAGGACTCTAAAGTATGTGTCCAATAAAACAAGTCTCTGCCCAAAGGACTAAAAATAGGGCATCACCCCTGCATTATAGCATAACATGGGATCAATTCCCTAATTTTAATCATTGATTCTGGCTCTTACCAATGAGAATCTGGGACCCAGACCAGATGGTTGGGGCCAGGCGCTTGCCAAACTCTGCCAGCCAGCCTTAGAATAGACACTGAGAATAAACTAAACCCATTTCTCCTCCTGGCAATAGCCCCACCAGAAACTATTGGATCCAGCCAAGAATTGGCTACCCAGCCACAGATAACAGATGAACAAAGGTTTGATCATATTACAACTTTCACAATCCAGACTTTTGGGCTCTCTGATTCCCTGTTTTCACTCCCCCTTGCAAAGCTTTGCACAGTGGGAGATACTATAAATAAAGGATCCCCTCTCAGTGATAGATTGTGCTATCATTGAGAGATCACCCCCCTCAATTGTATCATTTTAGTTTCCACTACCTAGACAAATAGACTAACTCCAATCAACCCAACCCCCAAACCAGGTGAAGATGAACCACCCCATCTTCATAGCAGTGCTTATTTTGCCTTGGGATTGAAATTTATTAACCTGGCCCTGCTACCTTTGGGCCGTCACCAGAAGGACTTGGGGAAAGCTACTACAAAAATCCAGCACAGCTAAACCCTTTGTACAGTGGATCCTGGCCTCCTCTAATATCCCCCACTCCACTGTACCTGTTTATATGTACACCTTCATCTACTATGTGTTGAAATATTTTTCTGGGATTTTCAGATGTTACAACACTCCTTCCAAGGTCTTCCAATGGTTGATGACCATCTCTCCCACTGTCACAGCCTTGAAAAGATTTCAGTTCACTAAACTCCTACCATACCTGATTAAGTTAACACCTACAAGTTTAGGGTATTACCCCTAGCTGCTAAACCCCTGATCCACAAAGATGAAGCCTGGTAACAGAAAAGTACATGGACATTTGAAGCTTGTGCTAGGCTTCATTGTCGTTTTGAATTAAAGGTTACAAACTGAGGGTTCTATTACAGCAGTTTTAAAGGCTATGAAAACAAGCAAAAACACTTTAGATTTTAACAGAATGAACTCAGATTCAAGAAAAAATAATCCAGATGTAAAAAAAAAGAAACTAACCCAAATCTATTGTAAAATAATATAAATTTGTTTATTTCTGACTGTGTTTTTCATCTGAGTTATTTTTGCTTAAATCTGAGTTCATTTTGTTTAAATCCAAAGTATTTTTGCTTGTTGCCATAGCTTTTAAAACTGCTATAGCTTCTTTCATATTTTATTATTATAATTATTAATCTAAACTATACCTCTCAAGGATCAAACAATCACCCATCTTCTGCCCTTCAGTCCCTCCACTTGCAATTCTCAGGAACCCTGGTTCACTCTACATATCATTACATTTTACAGAACATTTATTAAAGCCAATGTATAAGGACTTTGCACTCAAAAACATAATGCAATCTATCTCCTTGGCTGGCACCAAGGATCATATCATATTTAACCTTGAAGACCCATGATATTCTACTAAACTATGGCTGTTCAAGGATAAGTACAACAATCTTCCAGCCTACCAAGTATCAACAGACCCTTCCCTTACTACAGAGTCAAGCTATCACACTGCCCAAGATCTTCCATAGATAACACAATCAAGTTCTTTGGGATCATGTCCATTATCTTTTCAGATGTAATTGATACTATGAACCCTGCTTTCATCCCTTGGTCTTTGGTTGGGTGCTCTGCCTCCTTATATAAAATTTAGCTCACATTCTCTAATGAGCCCTGACTGCTAATCCTGAAGCCTTACCTATCCCTGTTTCTGGTGGGCTGGCCACCCAAGGGTAGCATAATGGCATAGAGCTGTCAAAGGGTTTGATGTGAAACCTCAAACACATCAATCACTGGGAAAAACAAGCCATACTCAAAGCCATGGATAAAAACTGAACAAAAATGAGCCAAGCTTGCTCATGCATATTTCAGGTACCATACTGTATTTATATATTATTCATGCTTGAAATGCTTACTAAGAATGTGGAACCCTGAATAGTCTGCATAAAGTTGCTTTCAAGGAAAATGAAACTGAGCAGGCAACATTGATCTTCACTCTTTTTTTGATTAAAGCCAGGCTTTAAAAAGAAAATTTGAGATATACTCATCTAATCCAGTAAGCTCTATTTAAAAAAATGGTGCATTGTATTTTAAAATCCTGATTCCTAATCAGATCAATAGAGATTGGCTGTACTCTTTTAGCAAAGCTCAACCAATATTAAATCTATAAGCAAAAGAATATTTCCCCTTTTATTAAGAATATGTTACTGTTGAGTTGGGCTCTTCCATATTGAAACAAAAAAAACAGGAATTCTTTATGACTTAGCTTGCAGTTCAAGCTAAGCGGGAGTTAGTAACCTGGGTGTTGCAACAAGGTACTTTTTCTTACCTTTTTACCCTGAGATAAAATAATGTAAATAAGTCTTCCTAAATGGTAGGAAGAGAGTGCTTGAAGCTTAAAGGGAAAATGCACATAGCAGAATATAGATAAACTTAGATTTATTTAGAAAGGGAAACTCCCTTAAATACAGAGGATTTGATTGATGTATCATTAGTGGAGACGCCAGTGTGGCATACCACAGGCTGAGGCGCAGCTGGTTCACTAATTTATTTCAATTAATTCTTGGGTAAACCAAACACTTCAGGATGGAAGAAAAACCTTTGAATTTGCAACCCACATCAACAGCCAAACTACCTGTTTGTCCAATTGATAGTACCTCCAAAGTTGGGTTTACAACAGATCCCCCCTCAAGATTGAACACAGGGGGGAGGTAGGTACGCAGGAACTTGGCAAGAACCTGATCAAAGGGGCAACTAGAGGATTTCATCTTGACAGTGTATTAAAGCCCATATTTGAAGATTACTGTAAGGGGGCCAACCCATAGAGATTCCAGTTTGTGAGCGCTTCCACCCACCCAGTTCTGATAGTATAAGACCTGATCTCCTACTTGGAATTAAAGGACAGGAGTGCAGAAAGAGTTAGAGGGGGAAATATAAAGGTTCTTTGTATTGTACACATTAGAATAGGCAGTAGCCTGTATGTTGACAACTTAATGTACTAACTCTCTCACAGCCTTTTCAGGAAAAACCTTGTCTTGTTTCACCCTCAAGTGGCCCAATATTGAGGGGGTAGTAGCCTTTCTACCATAGAGCATGGCAAAAGGAGATAAACAAGTAGTGCAATGTTTGCTTAATTGATAGGCAAACAAGGCAGCAGGGATGTACTGATCCCAATTTGAAGCATCATGATGTTTTAATTCCTGCATGATGAACATTAGGATAGAATTAGCTCTCTCAATAGTCCCATTTGTAGAGGGATTATAAGACACATAGAACAACTGATGAGTACCCATGAATTCAACAATGAAGTTGAAAAGCTAAGCATTAAAATTAGTGCCATTGTTGGAAAGCAAGACCTGCAGGCATCCATGTCAATATAACACATCCTGCAGTAGGAATTGAGCGGTGATCTTAGATGTGATGCCTTTGGTAGTGCCGTGTATATACTTCTGGGAAGTATAATAAATGAAATAAAGAGGAAATTTAAGAAGAGAATGATAATTTATTGGATATGAATATAGGATAATATATAGTATAATGGGAAGCCACTTACTGTCCATGTACGTCATGGAAGTCATGGGGTTTATCTGTGTAATTTTCCTCTTAAGTCATGAGGCTTATTCAAGTTGTGTTCTGCTTAGGATATGGATTATTTGATCCCTGTAATAGATGACCAAATGATAGTAGTGTCACTGAATTAATGATTAGTTGGTGAGCCTTTTGGTGAATCATTTGGTAAGTCGCTTGGGGTGTTAATTCCCCAAGAGGGAGTAATCAAAGATGTTACAACATCTCCCCCTGGGGTGCTGGAAAGTGGAGCCTTAGGAATTTTCTTAAGAGTGTTGGGCATACAGGATCTTATATTTATCTAATTTGGCGTTGGGTATAGGGAGTCTGGAGTTGCGTTGAGCTGCTCTTACTTTACATAGGCAAAGGCAGTCATGGTGATGAGCTTAAGTTCTGTTCAAGCGCTAATACCCTTGATTAGGTAATATTGTTGGGTTTGAACTCCATGACAATGCCTGGTCCTCTCAACCCTGGGTCTAACTTATGTTGGTTGTGGTTGACAACCCAGATCTTGTCCCCAACTTGGAATCTCTCCTAGTGTAGGGGGATTGCTTCTCTCTTGGCTCTTTTCTTTTCCATTTCCTCTTGGTCCTTCCTAGCGCGCTGTACATCAGGATCACTGTTGTCTGGCACCTTCTTAGGTAGAGGTAAGCATGGTCCTGCAGTAGTACTGACAAAAGCAATCTTTTGTCCATAGATAAGTCCATACAGGCTTTTTCCTGTATTGCAGTTGACTTGTGTTCTACATACTATGAGTGCTGTTGGTAACATGTTGGACCAGGCTTTAGTATTTGTTTTAAATTGCGCTATTAATGATATTTTGATTTGCTCTTCAAATATTGATAGTTGCAAAGATTTATATGGTTTCACATTTGAGTTCGGAAATTCCTTGCCTTCTGCAAATGGGTCTGGTTCAATATCCACCCATTCTGGATTATTTTACCTGTCTGTGGTTGATCCTGGTATGACCTCATCTCAGCGTGACCCCCTCAGCCACTCTGTCTTCCTATTGAGTGATCTCTGTCCTTTGTCTACTATTTAAAGTAGAATCTTCATTCCCAATAAAGTTTAAGTTTATCCACATTTGTGTTGGCTTTTATAATCTTCAAGCTTTTCCTGTCCTTTCTGCCAAAAGGACTTTTACATCTCGTTTTCCAGAAAATTAAGGTACATGCCCTTAATTTTGCCCTGAAGGCTAACCCAAGGCTAGCTTTGAACCCCAAATCTTTTGTAATAAAGATTTCCTGCTGTGTCTTCCAGGATGTTGTCCCCTGGAGCCAAACACAACAAAATGGTGCTCACTACAGGGGCTGCAAGCCCCTTGGTTACCCCGTTCCCACGCACATTCTCTGGTCCCTCTCCCTTTGTTTCCAAAGTACCAGATCAACCCAAAGTTTCTAGTCCTCCCCAGAAGAAGACATTACCAATGCTCCTGCAAATCCTATGGTATTGGTTCTGTCTCCCGGGCCCTCGTGGCCCCCCTTCCTGCTTTCTCTCTCAACTATGAGCAAGCCTGTGCTGCCGCCCGCTCTCTTCTTCATTCTGGTACAGTAGCCATGCACTCTATCCCTGGCCTCCGTCCCAGGTACGCCTCCAAAGACCTGTACTCCTTCCTTTTGGACTTTGGTCTCCCCCCCACGTTGATGGAATCCATGGATACTATTGGCGTGTTGGTCAACCAGTTCATCCAACCTGCCCTAGTCCACCATCAACTTGCTTTGGGTTCCCAAAATCAACTGTTAGATGCTGTAGCCTCCGCTGTCTCAAATAACCACACTCAGAATTTGGCCTACCAAGAATGGTCACATAGTCTCTTTGCTTATATTTCTGACAACCAGCGCGACTTGTTGGTATCACAGAAGTATTTAACCACCTCCCTAAATTCCCTTTGTTCCTTGCTCCCTGGATACATAAAGAATCAACTATGCAAATTGGATGAACATCAGGCAGCCTGGCGTGAGCAAATTGAGGCTTTTCTGTTTAACCATTGGCAGGATTTTGAGACTCTGGTTAGTGAACTAAATCAATTCAGAGAGCATATCAACTCACAACTCAAATTGATAGGAGCTCATGTTGATACTTGGGGCTGTCACCTGCAACATCAATATGGTCTGGATAAGGCTGCACTAGACAACACTCTATACCAAGTGCAATCTAATGTGGACAATCAGGTGGCTTCTATTGAGGTGACTCCTCCTGCCCCTCCTGTTGGGACCCCTTCTGATTTCAAAACCAAAGTATGGGAGGCCATTGCCAAGCTCAAGGCTACCACTAGACGCCAAGCTTCTGTACAACACCCCCTCCAGTCAAACCTATGCCTGACCCTTGTATTGCCTCCCTCACTGATCAGGTGGCTACTCTACAAAGTGAAATCAAATACTTAAGACAGCACCTCTCTAATTCTGAAGGTTTGTCATCTGAATCTGAAGATGAAGAAGAAGGTGAAGTTGTTAATACTCCTGCTCATGACAATCATGGTTGTTGCCCTGGCTTAGAAGGCCAACCCCGGTTCTACTGTGCGTGTGCATTAAATCAACTTGCAGAAGTGACAAATGATGTAGCTGACAGGCAAGACGCGTTAGAAAGAGAGGTCCAAAACCTCTCCCACTTTACAGAGACTCTAAATGGACAAGTTTCCCCCTTGGTCACTCAGGCCACCGCCCTGGCTACTTGTGTTAATGGGATTGCTGGCACCTTGGCAGTACAACAAATCAAGATTAATGAATTTGGGACTGCTGCCACAACTGCTTGAGACATCAGTGGGCAGAATAGCTTTACCTTGGACACTTTAGAGGAAAGCCTTTGACTTCTCTGGGCTAGACAACCTACTGCTGAATCCAAATTTGAAGGCAACCCTCACATTAACGTCCTCAACCCTGGTGAGTACAGCCAGTCCTTGTCTTTGTCCATCAACTCAAATTATAAGCCAACCTTCAAGCAGATATTTGATTCCAAGACCTCTACCATTGCTGCATCCTGACCATTTACAAAACTGCAATGCGTAGGACTACTGATGAACTCAAGAAGGAACACATCATTATCTGCCTCCATCCCACTTGCCAGGAAGTTGTGGTCCCTGATCTCCCTTCTATTGTCACCTGGGAGGATATGAAGCGCCTCCTTACCGAAGAGTTTGGAGGAGACCTCAGCTTGGAAGTCAAGAAAGATGCATTTATGCATATTTCTTTCAAACCCAAAGAGACCCTGGCTGAGTTTGCAGATTGTTTCTACATTGAAGGCCAACAGTTAATTACTAGTTGACAGTTAACTCCCTGGGAAGCCTACACGGCTTGTTCAAATTCTTTGAAGGTGAACCAGCTTCTGTGTCTACACTTTAAGGCACATAAGGCTTAACTCACTTCCATGAAGAGTATTAAGACTCTCTTACAAGGCATGCATTTGACACATGGAGGTATGGTGGTGCAGGAGAGCAAAGCCAATAATGCTGGGACCACCTCTCGTACGCCGCACATTATGACTCTGGGCACTAGTGGACAGGCTAAGAGACAGGGCTGTCATAACTGTGGCCAGATTGGACACCACTCACGCACTTACACTAATCCTTGAGTGGAAGGTTGCAATCCCAAGGAACAGGCGGGAAAAGAGAGGTCAGCTTAGACACAGAGACACTCTCTGCTGACCAATCTCCCCTGTCTCCCCCTGATCCTCTGTCTGATGAGGAAGCTCCCTCTTCCTCTGGCCTAACTATCCTCCATCTGTTTCACAACCTCTCCAGTGATTCAGAGCCTGACAATTCTGATAGTGAAGTCTCTGATAGTTATGGCTACTCTGTCCTGGCTGTTCTGGAAACTATCCCTGTACCCTACAAGCTTTGCTCTGGGAAGGCTACCACCACTTCTCAGGTACCTCCAAGTGAAGCTAAGTCCATGGTGGCTTGCCCTTACCTAGATCAAGTCCATCAACCTCCTGTCTTGGTTGACTCCTCTGAAGAAGCAGCAGAGTTAGCTGAAGCTCTTTTCCACAACCTAACCGTATCTCTTCCACTACAGACTGTGTATAAGGAAATCCCTGCGTTACGGTGTATGCTGGCCAAATGGGAAAAGGTGCTAGAGGCTGCGCAAGATGTGTTGGCATTCTTGCCTCCCTGTGGGAAAGATACCACCTGCGTGGAAGTATCAATCCAAAAGGTCAAAATCAAGGCCATCTTGGACACGGGCTCCCCTGTCAACGTGGTATATTCCAAGTTAATGAAGAAACTTAAGTTGGCCCCTGGCCTCAACTACACGCAGTTGTATGGCACAGCTGGCATGGCCCAAAATTGAGCCATTGGTGCCTACTCTGCTCTACCTTGCAGTTTGGGAAACTCCTTATTGCCTCCTCTGCTGTGGTCCTAGAGAACAAAAGCTATGACCTCTTGGTTGGTACTTAGTTCCTCCGCAAATATAACGGAATTGTAAGCTTACAAGATGGATACCTTTTGCTCTAGGATATGAAGTTCCTTTGATTTTTGAGGAACCTCCGCGCCTCCCAGGAAAACGTCTTAAAACTTGTGTGCTTGAGTACCCTACAGGTATCTTCTCACTTAAGTATAGGACTCACTCCTCCAACATGCGCACCCCTCCTCCTTCCTGCCCTGTGGAAGAAGGGGTACCTCTGCTAGCGCCAGCTGCTATCACCATTTCCCCGGGCTCTCAAGTGGTGATTGACTCCCAGATTTCCTATGAGCTGCCTGAAAAGTCCTTCTTGGAGCTTTACTCACCTGAATCCTTAAGTCGTACCAAGCCCCGCCTATGTCCAGGGATTTTTGGACCAAACTCACAAAGAGCCCATGCAATTACTGCTTGCTAATCTGACAGCCCTGACCATGCAAGTAACCAGAGGTCAGGTTGTAGGTCATGGTCAGGTACTTGGAGCAGAACAAGTATCCTCCCTCTACCCCTTCAGAACTTTCAGTGATTTCAACCTACCTGAAGACAATCTGCAAGTTCTCTCCTTGTTCACTGCTGCTGATTTCCCCCAATTGTCTCCTGTTCAACAAAAGGATGTATTGGACCTACTCAATCAGTTCAGTGACATCTTTGCCTCTGGACCTACAGACTATGGCCTAGCTAAGGGAGTCATCCATCAGATTGATACTGGGGATGCACCTCCTTTTCGTGCTAAACCATACCGCTGTAGTAGGTTGGAAGATGCTCAGGTGTCTAAAGTACTCAAGCAGCTTCTGGAAGCTGGGTTACTGGCTCCTTCTCAAAATCCTTGGGCTTCCCTGTTACTGATCCTCAAGAAGAAAGATGGGGGACACCACATTGTAATGGATTATTGCTGCCTGAACTCTCTCACTAAGAAAGATTTGTACCCCTTGCCCAGAATTGACAATGCTCTCAGACAGCTGGGTGGTTCCAAGTTTTTCTCGGCCATGGATCTGGCTTCAGGGTACTGGCAGGTTGACCTATCACCTGAAGATCAAGAAAAGGCTGCGCTCATCATGTCAGAGGGTCTCTTTGAACCCACTTGTATGCCCCAGGGACTATGCAATGCCCCTGCCACATTTCAGCAGGCTATGGACTCCATCTTACGAGACCTAAAACTCTCTTGTGTCCTTGTTTATCTTGATGATATTACCGTATTCAGCGCTACCTTTACTGATCACTTGGCACATCTCAAGGCTGTTTTCGTCAAGGTCCGTGAAGCTGGCCTGAAACTCAATCCCTCCAAATGCTCTTTCTTCAAGGAAGGTCTTGAGTTTCTAGGATATGAAGTCACTCAGACTGGAATCTGCCCCATGAATAACAAGGTGGAAGCCATTGACAAGATGCTACCTCCCACAAATCTTTGAGAGGTACAAGTATTCCCTGGTATGATGGGCTACTACCAACAATTCATCCCTGACTTTGCTGAACTGAGTGAACCCCTTGTCCAACTGCTTTGCAATGTCCCCTTTGAGTGGACTGACAGCCAACAACAAGCATTTGAAGCGCTGAAGGCCAAGCTCAAGGAGGCTCCTATCTTAGTCTATCCTGATTATGATAAAGAGTTCATCTTGTATACCAACGCTAGTGGCATAGCTGTGGGTGCTATCCTTGCCCAACTCAACAATGAAGGTGTAGATTGACCTGTAGCCTACTCATCAAGGGTCCTTAATAAGCACAAAAAGAACTACAGTGTTACTGAGAAGGAATGATTGGCTATACTGCATGCTGTGAAACAGTTTCAGCATTACATCTATGGAACCCACTTCACAGTAGTCACCAATCACTCCTATCTCAAGTGGTTACAACAGCTAAAGGAACCTGAAGGTTGGTTAGCACGTTGGGCTCTACGTCTGCAAGGGTATGATTTCACTGTGGTACACTGTCCTGGGGCCTAACATCAGAACGCTGATGGACTGTCAAGGATGCCAATCCTGGCTATCCACCCTGCTGATGCTGATTGACTATACAAGCTAATAGGATATCCTGACTCTTGGACTACTGAGCCCAAAGATATCCTCCTAGCTCTACAGACCCTATCCAAGGACACCATAATTTGTGATAGACAACTCTTCAAGAAGGTTAACAATGCCTACCTACCTTACATTTGCCCTAGTATGAGGATAGCTATCATCCTCCAGGCTCACATTGACACTGGCCATGGAGGCATAGCCAAGACTCATGACTGGTTGTGCAATAACTTCTACTGGGAAAACATGCGCCTCTTGATCCCTGATGTCCTTGCCTCCTGCCATTCTTGTCAACTTCAACGTCCTTGTCCTTCCCAACACCAGTTCCAACTCATCCCCCCAAAGCATGCCTTCCATACGGGGAGTATTGATGCTGTTGGGCCCTTCCCCCATTCTAGGTTGGGGTGTTGGTTTATTTTGGTTGCTATAGATCACTTTAGCAAATGGGTTGAAGCCAGAGCAACAAAAGATATAACAGCTAGGACCACAGCTACTTTCTTGTTGCAAGACATCTTCTATTGACATGGCTGCCCTCAAGTCCTTCTCTCAGACAATTGTACCAACTTTAATGCTCGCCTCATCACCTCTATTGTCAAAGCTATGGGGACTCATCAGTTGTTCTCTGCGCCATATAATCCCTCCACCAATGGAACTGTCAAACGTGCCAACTCCACCCTAGTATCCATTATGAGAAAACTCACACTCTCTGACGCTGCCAATTGGGACTTGTTCCTCCCTGCTGCCCTCTTTGCCTACCGCCTTAGTAGACATCAGGTGACTGGTCAATCCCCTTTTGTCATGCTTTATGGACGTGATGCCACTACCTCCTCAATTTTGGGACCTCCTCTGATTGAGTATGATACATTGGCAAATCCTGAGACCCACGTGAAAGACCTAACCAACTGTATCATTGACATCCAGGCAACCGCCTACTCCACTGCTTATAAGGTTAAGGCTTTGGAGCTCTCTCCGTCCAATGCTTCTAGAGCCCCCTCCCCAAATACCAGATAGGCAATCTAGCTCTCTACTACCAGAATTGTACAGGTGGTAGAGCCCACAAGCTGGATTCCCTCTGGGTTGGGCCCTGTGAGGTTACCTTTAAGAAGGGCTTTGAGTACACTGTAAAGCTACTATTGTCTGGCCGTCTCTTTGCCTGCATCCACTCCAAATTCCTTTGCAAGTATCAACTCTTTCTGTCCAATCTTGAGGGGGGAGATGTCATAAATTGCGCTATTGATGCTATTTTGATTTGCCCTTTGAATATTGATAGCTGCAAAGATTTGGCTGGGTTTGCTTTTGAGTTTGGAAATTCCTTGCCTTCTGCAAATGAGTCTGGTTCAATATCCACCCATTCCGGATTATTGTACCTATCTGTGGTTGATCCTGGTATGACCTCATCTCAGTGTGACCCCCTCAGCCACTCTGTCTTCCTATTGAGTGATCTCTGTCCTTTGTCTACTATTTAAAGTAGAATCTTCATTCCCAATAAAGTTTAAGTTTATCCACATCTGCGTTGGCTTTTATAATCTTCAAGCTTTTTCTGTCTTTTCTGCCAAAAGGACTTTTACATCTTGTTTTCCAGGAAATTAAGGTACATGCCCTTAATTTTGCCCTTAAGGCTAACCCAAGGCTAGCTTCAAACCCCAAATCTTTTGTAATAAAGATTTCCTGCCATGTCCTCCAGGATGTTGTACCCTGGAGCCAAAAACAACAGGATTGTTGGCAGATAACTTACTGAGGGCCTCTACTAGCAAGCTGTTTTGTTGTTCTACTCTTCCATTAGCTTGTGGGTGATAGGGACTAGCTATGATGTGTTTTATTCCATTCTTGGCGCGGTAGATATTGGTGTCAATGGCTTTGAGTTTGTTCCTCTGTCTGTGATCAGAAGGTCAGGTTTTTTCAAACTTAGCTATTCTTTCTTTGCCAATAAATTTTCTCACATCATTGCCTTTGTGTTCTTTTGTAGCTTGTGCCACAGACCACCTGGTTGCGTAGTCAATAGCTGTATCAATGTACTTTTTGCCTTTGTTGTTGCCAGGCATTATTTCCACAATATCCAGTGGCCACACCTTGAAGGGTTTTGTGATTGACACTGGTAATACTGACTTGGGTGGTGCCTTGGTTTGGGCGTATTTCTCATAAACTTTGCATTGTTCTAGTACTTCTTTGATACCATCTAGCATGTTGGGCCACCAGTAGCGCGTCTTGAGATATTCATGCAAGTTTCTGCTACAAGTGTGTCCCAGATCTCTGTGGTATCAAAGGATGATATCAATCCTTTGTGTCAACAGGACATAGGGTACATTATTGCCACTTGATAGTATGTGGTGTAGAGTGCCATATACGTTTTTTAACAGGTGTTTGTTCTTGAGGACTTTCTCTTGGATGTCCATTGGTGTGCCAGGGGGACCCTTCTTGGAGATTCCCCATTATTAACATGGGCCAATCAGGGTCCCCTTCAGCGCCTAAGACATGTTTGTTGTACAGCCTTTATAGGGCGTTGGCAGTGAGCATTTCTTTGCCTGGTTTATATTCAATTGTCATGGGGTACCTTTGGATAAGGCTCAACCATTCTGCTTGTCTTTGGGATAGGTGTTTTTGGGTTTTGAAGAATATCAATGACTTGTGGTTAGTTTGAACTTTGAATATTTGTGCGCCTTCCAGGTAGCATTGCCACTTCATGAGACAGTGCACAATAGCTACCAGTTCCTTGTCATGTATTGGGTATCTTTGTTCAACTTCAGACAACTTTCTTGATTCATATGCTACAGGGAGGAAGTCCTTTTCTCTAGTCTGAATTTGGAGTACACATCCAATTGCGTAGTCAGAAGCATCAGTTTCCAGTTTGTATATTCCTTCATGGTTTGGGTATTGTAGGATAAAGGCAGTGACCATGCGCTTTTTGAGTTGTTGGAATTGTTGGTCTTTTGGTGGTGTCCATACAAACTTGGTTGTCTTACCTGTGATTGCGGACAAGGGAACAGTCAAGGAACCCCAGTCAGGGATAAGCCTTCTGACATAGGCTACTATGCCAAGGAATGTTTGGAGCTTGCTCTTGATCCTTGGCGCTGGCATGTCAGTTATGGCACGTATATTTTCTGGGTCTGGTTTGATTATGTCCTTGCTGATAATGTGACCAAGGAATGGAAGTTCAGAAAAGAAAAAGATGTATTTTGAAGGTTTGGCAACAAGTTGGTTTTACTTGAGGGTGTAGAGGACCAGGAAGATGTCTTTCCAGTATTGTGCTACCGTCAGACTATAGATGACAAGCGTGGGGTGGCGGGCGGGATGCCAAAAGAACAAAGCTGAGCTACACCCGCTTTGCCCTTTTACAGCATCCCGCCTGGGTACACGTCCAAGTATCCTAGCTGAAATTTTCTTTGTTTTTTATATTAGCTAACTTTTGAAATCTTTATCTTATACTAAATATGGTAAAAGGAAAGGTGTTCAGGCAGGCTACCAAAAGAGCAAAGATGTGCTACGCTCAGCTTCACTCTTTTACGGCAGCCCACTTGTACGCTTTCTAGTCCATAGCTAGTAAAAACTATGATCAAATAGGGGTGTGAAGTTATAGCTTTTGGAGGTTAATTTTTTTGGCTTTTTATTGATCTTTATTACAAAAGTTTGAGTGAAAAGCCATGAGTGATAACAGACTGCTAGTGTGTGTTTCTAGTCTCATACCTGGTAAAAAGCTACTTAAAGATGGGGGTACACTTATGTTTTCTTGGTAGCAATAATTTTGATTTGTCATTGAAATAATATCAGAAATCAATGAGTATATAAAGTTGAGCAATGAGAAGGCTACTAAAAAGAAAAAGCTATGCTAACTCAGCCATATTCTTCACAGCTTCACACTGTTATCTTTTTTTCTTACCTAGCAGAAATACTTTTTTGTGGTTCAGTATGTCTTTTTTAAATATTATTTACTATTCTGGCTGTTAAAAGATGATTTAATGATATCTAAAGTAATTTTTTAATACAAAAATGATAGCTTTATAATGTTTACTACTTTTTATTAGAGAAGTATGGGTGTACGCTTTGTAAATACTCTATTATACTATTATCAAGGCTTTATTAGAGGTTTGTACCTTTTTTATACATTATATTTTGACATTTAAGAGACTGGAGATTAAGTAAAGTATTTTAAGAGATGTTGAGATATAAAAATAAACCCAAACATGGAACACCAAGTTTTCTCACATAAAAATCAACAATTTATACATGCTAACAATAAAATTAGCCCACTTAAGATTTGTGTTGTGCATGACTTCTGTGTGCTCAGCACTTGGTTTTGGTTGTCTATCTTAACAGATCTGAAAAGCACTGTATTTTTATTCACATCTTGAAACTGCAGCTTATTTAAATTATTTATTTTCAGTATATATGTTGAACTCCAATGGACATTACAGTACCCATATTAATAAAGATCAAGTACATGTTATAAAAACCTCTTTGGTTCCTGAACCATTATTCTGTAGTTTAAAGGCTTAATACATTTTTTGTAGTACACCTTTTTACTAAGATACAGTCTTTATTTGTTGGTGACTGCATATTTTATTTATTAACATATTGATATGAATTTCTTTATAAATATATGTTAATTCTATGTGGTACTCTAATTTTTGATATCATTATTTCCTATTTTTTTATAAGAGGGTTTTGATTTTGTAGGTATTTTTAGTTATCTAATGTGTTATTATATTAGCTTCATAGCATTTGACTTGACTTGATTGTATTTTATTTTATTTTGTGGGTTCATACCCTCTGGTAAGTTATATTGCTTTTGATTTTAGTAGAAAAGATCATAAAATGAAACTACTGTAATATGGTCTAAAAATTGATTTTTTATGAATTTCTAATATATTTTTGTTAACTAAGAAAATTAATTAATTATAGTGGTCTTTTAAAAGAGTGACCTCTAATTTTATGAGCAGAAGAAAGTCAAAAGATTTATAATAGCTATTATATAATATGTATTAAAGTAGTTTATGTGGTGCTGGAGTTTTGCAGATGGGGTGAAATAAAAATTATTATAAATGTTCTAGTTTGGGTTCAAAAGATTTTAAGGAGAGACAGGACACTTTTTTATCACAATTAGCCAAGACTTGACTATAACCATTAAAACATGAGTATTAATTAAAGTTTTCTAAGAAAATTATAATTGCTTGATAGAGAACTTAATTACTTTAAACTTTTTTTAGCTATATCTTTGAATATTAAGTTTAATCTTATTTTTAAATGATTAATAAATATTAAAAAGTATATTTTAAAGTTACTTAGTTTTAATTCAAATAGATTACCTTAATGGTAAAAAGTTGAATTTGGGTAAAAAAGAGCTAGTTGGTTCAAAAAACTAAATTGAACAAAGAGTTTTTTTTGGAAAAATATCTGTTTACTCTAAAAAAACTTACCTAACCCAAGATCTGCTGTAGGCAGAAATCTGGGGCTTAAATTAAGGTTAGTAATTTGGAAAAGGTGACTTACCTAAAACATGATCTGATACAGGTAAAAATGTGTTTTCTAAAAAAGGTTGGTAATCAGAAAAAAAAACTTACCCAATCCAAGATTGGCTTCAGGGCAAATATTTGGCTTTTTACATCTAGGTTAGTAATTTAGTGAAAAAAAACTTACCCACCCCAAGATCTGCTGTGGACCAAGTCCATATAAAAGAATTGAAGGTTATTAGTTTATTTTTGAAAATAGTTACCTGAAATACAGCTTGTGTTGCAACTGAACCAATGAGAGTTCAGTACTTGGAATAGGGGAAGACAACAGTCCAATAGGAAAGGACAGAATAATAAGAATAAGGTACCATTTATTGTAGAATATTATGGTTAATATACTATATGGGGAAGCCACAAGGCCACAAGGGGGTGGCATAGTGGGAAGTTCCACTTAAGGTTTGGAGCCAAGGAATAACTTGTGCGGGGATCAACAGGTTGAATTGGCAACACTCCTAATTAGGATGAAGTACCCGCCATTTGACATTGCCATCAGATTAATCCATAATGTTAGACACGTCAAGGGGCAACTCATTGAGCGCTCCCTGTGTATTGTAAGATATATTAGCAGGAAAGTCTAGAAACTTGGTTGCAGCACTTGGTTAAAAATTATTAGTGATTCAAAACATTACTTACCATTCCCATGATTAACTTCAGGGCAAAAATCCGGAATTTCTTAATCTAGGTTAGTAAAATTGATGAAAAAATAACTTATCTAACCTTGATTTGCTGTCGACCAAGCCCATCTAAAAGGATTTGAAGAAGATTAGTAGTTTATTAAAAATGATTACCTGAAAAAAGCCTTTGTTTTGAATTTTAAATGAATTGGTTTTTTTTATAAATTGTTACCTTTATAAATCAAAGTTAGCTTCAAATTTTTAAAAAATATGCTTACCTTAAGTATCCTTGATCTACTATGCTTAAAACAGTTAGTATTATGTGTATATTTAGAAGCTTACATTTATTTTGAAGTAAATTTATAGTGTTAAAATTGAAAAGTTAGTACTGTGTTTAGTGATGGCTTACCTTGGCTTAGTAAATCTTATCTTATCTGTTTGGCGGAGAAATAGATGGGATTGGCCAATAATAGTTGATGAAAGCATTCTAAGCTCCAATCATTATTAGTAAAGTTTTATATCATTTTTGACTCTCTTACCTTTAGGCAAACATGACTAAATTAAGTCCAGTTATATATATTTTTACTTTTATTAACACTGCCACAGGAAGGGATGCTGTGAGACACTTCAAAGTGTCCAAAAACCCCTTCAAGTGGCAGCATTATCCATTAAACCAAACTATTTTATAGGCTTTTTGTTTTTGTTGGCAGCTTTTGTTGGACTTAAAAGAAGGTAAATTCTTCCAAGCAAAACATAGAAATAATTTCTCCTACAACTCAAGCTTTATATATGATTATGTTGTCTAGGTAGATTATTGCTACTTTTCTAATGCGTTCCTTGAAGACCTTGTTCATGAAGGTCACAAAGGTACTGGGAGTGTTTATCATACCAAAATTGAGAGCCACACATTTGAAGGATCTGTACTTGGTTCTGAATGCAGTCTTTGGTATATCTTCAGGTCTCACGCAAATTTGGTGATAGCCTGCTGCCAAGCTAATTTTTGTGAAGATTTGGGACCCCCCAGGGCGTCAAAAAGGTCATCAATCAGGGGCAGGGGATACCTGTTCTTAATTTTGACCTTGTTGAGCGTTCTGTAGTCTGTTATTAGGCAGAGTCCTCTGTCTTTCTTTGCTACAAAGAAAACAGCAGCACCAAAAGACAATTTGAAGGTCAAATGAGGCTTTTCTCAAGGGCTTTGTCAAGATAGGCTTTTAAAGCATTGTCTTCCTGAGGTGTGAGACAGTAAATGGGGTGTGCCTTTGGTACACTTCTTTTGAGGTCAATTTTATGTTTTATACCTCCGTTGGTTGGTAACCCTGGTAAAGTTTCTTGGAAGGCAGAAGGGAATTCAGTGACTAGCTGTTATTAAATATGGTCTATCTCACGTCTGGGTTCTGTACTTTTAAAGGGGATAATCTCATACGTGAAGGAGTTCCAATTGATTTTGCTGGAGTCTTTTTCCTCTTCTGTCTCCATGATCTTCACAAACACATGTTCTTTCATAAGTGTGCCGAGATGAATTGGGTAGACATGGTGATGTACCTTGTCTTGTTGTATGGTGAGGATAGTGCTATCCCAGTCAATATGGGGTTTGGTCTTTCTCATCCAATCCAAGCCAAGTATAACATCATACTTGGGGATTGGTATGATAGGGCCACTGATCCTAGTCTGTTGTCTCCAACTTAGGCACAGAAAGGTTTTGCTTCCTTGGTGACTGGTGTGCTCCTATTGTCTGCCATGATAAATCTTTTGACATGGCTTTGGACTATGGGTAGTTTCATGAGGTTGGAAAATTTCTTGTCAACAAGGGATTGGTCTTCTCCAGTGTCAAATAATGATGTGCCTTGACATCTGAAAGAGCGGAAATGATAAGTGATGAGTTTATTTCCAGTTTGAGCAGCAAGCAATAGAGGATTGCTGGAGGGTACTGGGATCATGGTGATTGAATCCACGTCTTGGTCCCTGTAAAAGTCATGTAAAGTGGGGGAGGGCAGCTTGCCTAAGCACTCCCATGAGATTTTCCCTCCTTGTTGGTGTCTTCAGTGCTTTCTTGGTTTGCTTGAGTGGCGCAAGTCATGTTTTGAGGATAGGTATTATTAGCTTGGTTATTCTGCTTATTAGGGCAAGGGTCTTTCTTGGCTGTAGGACTCACTTCTTGTTTGTTTGTTTGTTGTATGTAATTCATAAGACTTTTGGGCTGTGTGTTTCCCTTCCAAGAATACATCTTGGAGATTCTTACAGCAGGTCATGTCAAACTGACGTCTAATGGGTTTGGGGAGGCCATTGTAGAAGTCCAATTGTGGTCCATCTTCATCAAAGTTGATGGTGTTGGGGGCTTTGTCTCATAAGACTTCATACACTGCAATGTACTCCTAAATTGATCCTATCATCTTGAAGGTTCTGAGTTTTGTCATGATTACTACATCAGAGTCTTTAATGGCAAACTTTTCAAGGAAGGCGGCCTTGAACATGTCCCAGTTTTCATTTTGATTGGGATGTTGTTTGAGCCATTCACTTACAAAACGTGAGGCAGTCCCTGTGACACAAAGGGCAACCTCACTGATCTAGAGTCTGCGGGGGTAGCCCACTTGTGTAAACTTACTTTTGGTACTGTTAATCCAAAGGTTGGTGTTTTCTTAATGTAGCCCAGAAAACGTCCCAATTTTTGCTGAGTGTAGAAGTTGAAATACAATGCTGGGTATCTCAGTTGTCTGTAAGCCTGAAGTTGGAGGTGGTTTCAAGAGTTTACAGGTGTTGAGAAGATTATACTGTTTGGTGGGGACAAGGACACTGTCCAAGACAACAAAGCATGTATGGATGTCTTGTACTTCTTTATAATCTCTCTAACCTGAGGGGAGGGCCATTTGCTGGATCTTTTTCTTGGGAGGAATTTTTCCTTTAAGTTGCATTGGTGTGGATAACCTACCTGTGCTATCACTGCTGTTTATATACTTCTGGGAAGTATCATAAACAATATTAAGGGGAAATTTAAGAAGAGAACAATACTTTATTGTATATGGATATATGATAATATATAGTATCATGGGAAGCCACTTACTGTCCATGTATGTCATGGAAGTCATGGGGATTATCTGTGTAATGTTTCTTTTAAGTCATGAGGCTGATTAAAGTTGTGTTCTGCTTAGGATCTAGATTGTTTGATCCCTTTAATAGATAGCCAAATGCTAGTAGTGCCACTGACTTAATGATTAGTTGGTGAGACTTTTGGTGAATCATTTGGTGAGTCACTTGGGGTGTTAATTCCCCAAGAGGGAGTAATCAAAGATGTTGCAACAGTAGCCTGAGCTTCAACCCACTTGCTAAAGTGTCTAATGGCAATCAGAATAAACCAACAACCAGAGCAGGAACAAGGTAAGGGCCCCACTGCATCTATATTAACTGTATGGAAGGTGTGTTTGGGTAAAACCAGTTTGAACTCATGCTGAGTGGGGCAAGCACGCTGAAGTTGGCACCCATGACAAGAGGATAGGAGGTCTGGAATTAACAAACACATATTTGACCAATAATAGTTCTTTCCCAACCAGTTGTGAGTCTTGGCAACCCCTCAGTGACCAGTATCCAGATGAGCCTGGAGGACTGTGGAGACTCATAGACTGGGTTGTACGTAAGGCAGGTACACATCACCAACCTTCTTGAACAGTTGATTGTCCCAAATTTGAGTATACAGCAAAAGTTTTTTTAGAGCAACACACGTCTCTTTGGTTTCAGATTACCAGGCGGAGAGGTATCTAATGAGCTTGCATAGTTGATTAGCCTCAACAGGATGGATAGTTAAGATGGGAATTTGAGAAAACCCACCAGCATTCTGGTGCTGAAACCCAGGATGATGTACTACCATGAAGTCATAGCCTTGTAGTTGCAATGACCATTGAGCCAGTCTTCCCTCAGGCTCCTTTAGCTGCTGTAACAAACAAAGAAATGAGTGGTCAGTGACCACAGTAAAATGAGTACCATAGATATAATATCAAAAATGTTTTACTGCATGTAAGACAGCCAAATACTCCTTCTCTGTGACACTGTAATTCTTTTCATGTTTGTTAAGCATACAAGAAGAGTAGGCAACTGGATGATCTACGTCTTCATCATATAACTTTGCCAAGATGGCACCCACAGCAACCCCACTGGCATCTGTGTACAGGATGAATTCTTTATTGTAGTCTGGGTATACTAGGATAGGGGCTTACTTGAGATTTTGTTTGAGGGCATCAAAAGACTGTTGTTGAATATAAGTCCATTCAAAGGGGACCCTTCTAATTAGCTGTACCAGGGGTTCACTGAGCTCTGCAAAGTCATGGATAAATTGGAAATAATAGCCCATCATTCCAAGGAACACCTAAACCTCTCTCAGGTTAGTAGGAAGGAGCATATTTTTGATGGCTTCAACTTTGTTGGACATGGGGCAGATTCCAGTTTGAGTGACCTCATGTTCCAGAAGTTTCATTTATTCCTTAATAACAAGCACTTGGAAGGCTTTATCTTGAGGCCAGCTTCTTGGATCTTGGTAAATATAGCCTTAAGGTGATCCAAGTGATCAGTGAAAATAGAACTGAAAACTGTAATATCATCCAGGTAGACTAATACACAAGACAGCTTCAGATCCCTTAAGATGAAATCCATGGCCCATTGAAAAGTAGCCAAGGCATTGCATAACCCTTGAGGCATACATGTGGGTTCAGAAAACCCTTCTGAGGTGATCAAGGCTACCTTTTCCCTATCATCTGGGGAAAGATCTACTTGATAATAGCCAGAAGCCAAGTCCATGGCTGAGAAGAACTTAGATTTTCCCAATTGACCTAGGGTGTCATCAATTCTAGGTAGCAGGTAGGAATCCTTCTTTGTAGAGGAATTCAAATGGCAATTGTACTTTACAATTTGATGGCCTCCATCCTTTTTCTTAAGGATTAATAAAGAGGAGGCCCATAGACTCTGGGATGGAGCTAGGAGCCCATTGTCTAAGAGTTGTTTTAGCTCTTTAGAGACTTATGCGCCATTGACTCAACTACAGCAATAAGGTTTAGCTTGGAAGGGGGAGTGTCACCAGTATCATTTTGGTAGATAGCTCCTTTAACCAACTTGTAATTGTTTGGAGCTTGTTCAAAAATGTTGGCAAGGTGGTCTAGCAACTCAAGAACTTCTTATTGTTGATGAGAGGAGAGTTATGAGAAGTCCTTGACAGAGAACATGGAGAGGATTGGAGGGCTCTCTTCAGGCAAGGCCAAATCAGCAAAAGTGCCAAATGGATGAAGGAAACAGACAGCAGATGCGCTAAATAGCTGACCATTACTAAGTATCTGAACTTTAGAAACCTGCATATGAGTAACAGTAAGGTTGGCAAGCAGCAATTGTATAGGTTCCTTATGGATCACATCTAAGATCATAGGGCACAGCCAAGGTTTATTATGTCCTAGCAAATCTGGGGTGTAGAGTTTCATGAAAGTCTTGGCTGGCAGGAAATAAGAGATATTCAAATCCACAAGGACTTGGGTGCCCAGGGAGATAGAAAAAGCTTGAGGAGCAATCAAAGGTACTATTTCCTTGGCTGAAAAGGATGTTGGCGGAGATATCAGATGAGCAGAGTGCATCTGAAACTGGAGGGAAAATATTCCTGTAGGATACTCAAGTATACACGTCTTCAGGAATTTCCCAGGGAGCTTAATTGGCTCTTCAAAGACAAGAGACATGGTGTAGTTTAGAAGAGAGATATAACCTCCTTGAGATTGATGATACTATTGTATTCTCTTAAGAATTGAGTGCCAATGAGGAGGTCATGCTCTTGTTTTTGAACTCCACCGCGGGCAAAGACAAGAATAGCTTCCCAAAGCACAGTGAAAGGGAGGAATAAGCACCAATGGCTAAGTGGTAGACAGCCCAGCAATACTGTAAGACTGGTTATATGTCAAGTAAGGAGACAACTTAATTTTCCTCATGAGTTTAGAGAAGACTACATTTACTGGCAACCCAGTATCCAAGATGGCTTTGATCTTAACCGTCTGTATAGATACTTCCACCCTAGTGGTGTCACATCCAAAAGGTAGAAAAATAATCAGAATATCCTGAGAAGCAGCAAGTTATTTACCCCACTTTTCTAGGATACAGCAGAGGGCAGGTATCTCCTTGTAGACTACTTGGAGAGGCAGGGATACCTGCACATTCTGAAAGATAGCTTCAGCCAGCTCTGCAGCCTCATCAGAGGAATCTACTAGAACAGTAGCTCTCTGATACTGGGATAGGTAGGGCCAAGAAAATACTTCTCTAGCAGTAGAGGGGTAAAGAGTAGTCTTAAGAGTGAATATAGTCTTGTATGACCTCAACTTATAAGGGACAGTAATAGCCCCAGAGACTGCCAGCACAGAGTATCTGTGTCCATCAGGTTCATCCTTATTTAATTATTAATATTCACTATCATTAGAGATGTTGTGAAAGAGATGTAGGATGAAAGGCTTGGCGGAACTGGACTACGGTGAAGGAGCTTGCAAGAGAGTTGCAAAGCTAGGAGACAAGGGATTATTGTCAACAGAGAGTGTCATCCCTCTAAGTTGAAAGGGTTTTTTCCGACTGACTTCTAGAATCAGTCCCTTCCACCTTAGGGTTAGTGCATACTCACAAGAGATGTCCTACAATCCCAAAGTTATGCCACCCTTAGCGCTTAGAGAGTCTATTGTTGTCCAAAGCCATGATACAGGGATTACAATTGTCTCTGTTAGAGGAGAGCTGATTCTATCTAATTACTGGGGTTGTATGAGTCAAGTGCATGTATTGAAGGAGAGTCTTAATCCCCTTCATGGAAGTTAACATGGACTTATGCACTTTGAAGTGAAGACACAATAGCTGGCTGACTTTGAGAGCATTGACACAGGCATTATAAGCTTCCTTGATGGACAGCTGATAACTGGTGATAAGTTGTTGTACCTCAATATAGAAGCAGTCAGCAATCTCAGAAAGTGTCTCCTTGGGTTTGAAGGCAATATTTATGAAAGCATCCTTCATCACCTCTAAGCTCAAATCTCCATAAACTTGTCAATTAACATCTCTTTCATTTGAGCCCAAGAGGTTATATTGGCAAGTTCAGGGACAACCACTTCCTGACAGATGGGACACAGACAAGTGAGAATGTTTTCTTTCTTCAATTCATCAGGGGCACATCTCATTTCTGTCTCATAGATAGCCAAGAACGCTGCAATGGTGGAGGTCCTAGGATCAAACACTTGTTTGAACATTGTCTTGTAATTAGGATCAATGCTAGTCAACGTGGTGCCACCAGACTCTTCTTGAGAGGTACTGTTGAGAAAATGGATTTATCCAGTGAATTTTGCCTCACTCTCTAAGGGGGGTTGTTGTGCCCATAGCTGTCAAAGGCTTTTTTCTAGAGTGGTGAGGGAAGCAGCCACACAAGTGCTAGTTTCTACAGCAGCAGCCACCATACAGGCAGCGTTATCCAGGTTAATCTGTTGAACAGCAGCTGTTGCTTAGACCCCATCCAATTTTAAACCCACCTCTTGAATTCTAGCCAAAAGGGGGATGAAGCAAGCCTTCATATCCCTAGTGATTTCACTCATCTCTTGAAGTTTGTTGTCTAGCTTGTCTTGGTTTTCACTCAACATAAAGATATCCCTAGTATGATTTTCTAGGGCAGTGTCAGGGCCCAAGGGCTCCCAACTCTGATTCATTTAAACTATAGTCTAAGAGAGGTCCTTTATTTATTATTCAGACAAAGAATGATCACAATTGGGAAAAGGGGAACTAAGTTCTTTTTATACAATTTACATTGGTCTTTGAGATTCTTCCAGATTATTCCTGAAGGCCCTTATCTCTCTATCTGGAGGGTCATGCTAAAAGTTTAAAACATCAGCTGACTAATTATAGTCATATTCTTTTGACCAGATTCAAACTTCACTGTTTGCCTCAGTTGATCCTCTAAAAATACTTTGGGTGGATTCTCCTTATCTGGGGCTTTCATTTGAGCGTAAGAACATCCAAAACTGATTGCTATAAGCTGAGATATGGTTGGATTTACTCGCTTACTAATTGTTGCTTGTCTTGATTTGAAATCCAATCTTGCAACCATTTTGGGACATATTAACAGGGTTTTTGAACTCGGCTCTTTAAATTGCCATAACTTTTGATCAAGGGTCCTAGCAAGATCATCAAGGTAGCTTTCTGATGGCAAGAAGTAGCTTTATCAATCCAAGCTTTTAAAGCGCAACTTTCCAAAGCTACTATGTCATGATGGGCCATGACAGGCAGCAGCACAGTAGAATTTGGGATACCCTTCAAGTACAAGACAGAAACCTCCATCCTCAGTCTCATGTGGAGGGGATGAGACAGAAGCTGTTTGAGCAGCACATAGTTTGTCTAGCTCAGCCCTCAACTATACCACCAATTCAGTAGGTACTGCAATTCAAGGGTTTGGAGTAGGCTGAAGAGGAGCTTGTGCCTCCTGAGCAGCCTGTTGGTGTGTAGTGACTCTATATTCTTGAATGACAGCCCACACATCCTTCAAGATATCCTCATCCTTTGAAGGGGGAGGAGAAGACACCATAGGAAGGGGCTTACATTGAGTGTCCACATCAGTCTGTAGTTCACGCAGGAAAGCAAACCAGTTGTCTTGCATGGTGGTGTAAGAGACTTGAGCAGCTGTTGAGGAGGCAGAAGAAAACTGCCTTAAACAGGGAGAGCTGATGGTTAACATTCTTGCAGAACTGCTTGAGCTGTTCAACTAGCCTTTCCACTCCCATTTCTTGAACATCCAGACCAGCTTCCACAGTGGATTGCCAAGGAGAAACCCCTTTCATATAATACTGGAGTTGTTCCTTCACATAATTAGTAAGTGAAGCGCGTAAGGAGTTAGTGGTACTCTGTAGATGTTGCTGTATCACCAGGGTGTCATGTTGGCTTCCAGAGAGTAAGGATAAAAAGTCATGAGCCCATTGTTGGAAGGCCATGAACTGATTGTAATTATTTCTGGAGACCACAGTCAACTCATTGATATTAAAAGTGTGCAAACCCAATGCTAACTGGTGATGACCAGTGTGGGGTGCATAAACTGTTGGACCCAGATGTCCATAGAGCGCAAGATGCTCACATATTATTGAACATATCCACTATCTACCAGCACAAGGAGGCATTCTGGAGTGGCAGAGGGGATACCTACACCAGGAAGACTCCCAGCAACAGAGGAACATCCTTGAGCAAGGTCAAAGGCAGCATTTTGGATCTGGTCTTTGTGAAGGTGCTCCAAGAATAAGGGAAATACTCAAGGTCTGGTGGATATCTCAATGGCTTTTGGAATGGCAGGTATGTTGGTGATATCTTCTTCAATAGGAGGAATAGTTATAGTGGGCAACATACATTTGGAGGGGGTGGACAAGCAGGGCCAGTAAAGGTATCAGCATAGTGTGTAAGAGAGGGGCTTAGCGCCTCTGTAGTGAGCACCATTTTTTTTGAGTTGGGCTCTTCCATATTGAAACAGAAGAGAAATCAGCGGGAAGACTTTATGACAAAAGACTTGCAGTTCAAGCTAAGCGGGAGTTAGCAACTTGGGCATTGCAACAAGGTAATTTGTTTTACCTTTTTTCTTGAGATGGGATAATGTAAATAAGTCTTCCTAAACAATAAGAAGAGAGCGCTTGAAGCTTAAAAAGAAAATGCACAAAGCAGAATATAGATAAGCTTAGATTTATTTAGGAAGGGAAATTCCCTTAAATACCAAGGATTTGATTGATGTATCATTAGTGGAGACGCCAGTGTGGCATGCCGCAGGCTGTGGCATGGCTGGCTCACTAATTGATCTCAATCCATTCTTGGGTAAACCAAACACTTCAGGATGGAAGCAAAAACTTTTGAATTTGAAACTATCATCAAAAGCTAAACTATCTGTTTGTTCAATTGATAGTACCTCCAAAGTTGGGTTTACAAAAGTTACAATCTTAAAATGGGGCTTCAAGTGATAATGATTTCCCCCTTTTACTTGCAATACTAACATATTATATCTATTCACTTCTGCTCCAGAAATCATTTCCCATATAATGGATTGATTGACAAGCAAAGGTGGCTCTAACATGAATTCTGGATGTTTCACCAGGATAAAATTTTGAGTTTCAAGAGAATCTTTCAAAGCCCCATGACTGTCATAACTTACATAGATGCTGTGTGGCTTGTATTTAGATATATAAAACTCTTTTTTGATAATAAATAAAGATATTGTTCTCTATTTAAATCTTCACCTATTTTGTTTTATATAATTGTCAACAGTATCTCAGATAGGTTATCTATATCTGCTTTACTTTGGGAAACTTTCTTCAAAGAAAAATTCACAAGAAATAGTCTTTCCTAAAGGGTAGAAACCCTATGAGAAAGAACAGGATGTCTTTGGGACATTAAATATGAAATGGTTTACTTGTTTTCACTCAACTGTTCAATTTACTCACTTCCAGAGAAATTGAGATAAATCACACTTCATGTAACATCCAAGATACTACACATAGTACTTCAGCTCTTATTCTCCACAGAAATTGGTACTTTTGCTGGCCTAAATTAAAAAATGCCACACTATGGATCCAAAACACTCAAACTGAATTCACACAATCTGATTATCTTCAAAGACTCTAGTCGATTGAAATATCACTTAGAGTCACAGAAAAATTCACCAAATTTGTCATTAGATGGTTTGAAGCTAATGAAACTCAGAACAAGAACTAGAAGCTCTTCAAAAGAGCCTTCATTTAAGGGGTTGCATTCAAGAAAACTGTCAAAATGATTTACCAATAGCTCAAGAAACTCAAGATGTCAGGGACTGTTGATGAGTACATTTCTGTTTAAAAAGGCACCCAAAATAGATAACCAACAACATTATATGTGACATCTCCTCATATTGTGTGAACCTCTATTATGGCATCACATATTATGTTCTGAGACACTTTATTTAGATATCTTTGTCACAGCCCATAATAGAGTCCATCTGGACTCTCACAGGAGAGGCAGGCCAGGCCTAGAAGGCCTTGTAAAAAATTGGTGCAATACTAGCAAGATATTTTACAGCAGTGGCCCAGGGAAACTAACTTATAGTGTGGGGCACAACCTGAATGGCTAAACCCAACACTGTAATATAGACAAAGCCTAATTTACCAAAATATTGGACAGGAGGCGCGTTGGGCAGGGAAGGAGCATCTGGAATTTCCTTCATAATGGTTGGGGTCTGGCCTTTGTTGTGGCCAGGAGGAAGATCCAGATGGTGGGGCTGGAATTAATCCAATTCAAGGGTGTAAGCAGGTAAAACCAAGGGCTTAGGACCAGGACCAGGAGGGAACAGGTAGGTGTGGGTGTATTATGTTGTTGATTCACATAGTTAGCAAACAGAATGATTATATTGCTGCAAAAATAAATAATTCCTGCAAACAAGTAATGATTCCTGGGCATAAAGACATTTATTATGATGATGTCAACAGTGAGGAAGGCTTCCCTTCCTCACTAATTATACTTATTGGGAATAACTTAGACTTTTGTGCCACCAGAGGCCTGGTGGAATCATCTTCAGTGATGTGTGCAAAACTATTGGGAAATTGCGTGCTGGGGCCTATATACAGGTGTGCATTAGCTGCTTTCTCATAATGATGGGTTTGTATGAAGCATGCTGAGGTGCCATAACTATTAATATAACCCACAAGCAATTGGTTTACTGACTGCTTGATTGAGTAATTGCTGGTACAATTTAACATTTCCTGATATAAGAGAGGCCTGATTTTGTGTTTTTGTTGATCCCAGGGGTTTGGGGCACACGGGCTTTGTAAATCCCTGGCCATGTGCAGTCAAAAAGGGGGGTTTCCTTCTAGGAAGGCAATTGGTAATTGTTTCCACACAGTTGGTTGTGCTTTATCCAAGTAGTCTAGCTGTTTTTCTAGGGTATTCTGGGAGCAGCTGTGGTAAAATCAACTCCCTGGTGCTTGACTCCCTAGTGATTGACTCTATAGTAAAGTGAGAATTCAGCTTTTTCTCTGATTGACAACTGGAAATCAAGACCTTTTTAATTTACAGGTTTTGATGTAATGAAAACTTGTAATATAAAAAATTAGGCTAAACTATGGTATACTAAAGTGACCTCAGAGATTACAAAAAAATTGTACCTTAACAAATGAGAATTAGGAGATATAATCAGTTGTTTCTCATTTAATATGTAATTTACACTCTTTAATATAACAATATTTTTTATTCCCATAAAAATTAAAAACCAATGAGACAAAAATAGACATAAACACAAGTGAAAGTTATGCAAAACATAAAGAAATAAATATTTTTATTTGATATACTTAATATAAGTACAAATGTGAATATCTTATGCTTTATTAGGAAATCAACAGAAATAATATGTTTCATTCACTTTAACCTATAAATATTCATCTCAAACTTACCTAATATTCTGTAAATTAAGAACCTAAACTTAAAAATGCAGGATTTTCAAATCCTTGGTCCAAATTTTGAATCACTTTTGCGGGCAACTCAGCTGAGTCAAAATTAAAATATTTAATAAAATCAACTATTTAATTTGACTTTTTTGATTTATTTACTTTGGCAGATTTTGAATCCCTTGAGCAGATAACTCAACTAACTAAAGACAAAACACAACAAACAAATGTGGGATACATGAATCAGAAATGCAGGGTTCTAATTTATGATTTGATATTTCCCTTATGTATAACAAATCATAGACAACATGGAAAAATTAACAAATCTAAAATTGCGGGATTGTCAAATCCAAAAACCAAATTTCAAATCTTAAATGAGGTGATTTTGAAATAAATATAATTCTATTTTATTATTAGTATTTTCTAAAATCAACCCTAATCAAGCATCCTTAATAGCAATCCATTAACACATAATGTAGTAATCCGGTGATGTTTCACTTTAAAGTTTTTTCTTTCCCACCTCTCCTTTCTTCCTTGAACTTTTAAAAATTTCTGTGTCATCAGGAAGGTGGCTCATATATCATTATATGATTTTGTGGTTGCTGTATTAGTGATTTAGAGTGTATAATATTGTATAATTTTCAAGCTTAGACAATTTTTCATTTCACTTAATTTCATGTCTAAACATGGCTATCAAGATTGAATTTTTCATTTGATTTTATGCAGGGAGGAGCTTCTTGATTTGGACTAATTTGTCCTAGTTTCTGTCAGGAACTCACTTGACAGGGAACAAGTTCCCTAATTGGTGGGCCAAGGCCCCTAAGTTAAGCCCTGCTATTACTGAGCCAATGGGTACCATGATCATGGCAAGATGTCCTAGGTGATCCAAGTAAGCAAATCTTCTGAACATAGAGCTGAAACAACCAAGTATATAATATTCCACCACATACGTTAAAAGGTAGAAGGAGGCGTAAGATCTAACCAGAGAAGGTTCAGTAGAAGGTGGAGTAAACATGCAACTATATTGGAATTTACGTCCCCAGTGGCCGGAGGGGTACTTAAACCATCCATGGGCTAGGGATTCCTTTTGATGCGTGTCATCTGGAGAGGAGTTGTACCAGTCAGTAGTGGGTGTTGGGTTTTCCAAGGTTAACACCACAGACAAGAAGGAAGCTAGAAACCAGAACAGGAATAGAATTCCTCTCATGGCTTCAAAAATAAGGTATCAGAAGTTAATTGATTGGCAGGTATAGAATAAAAGTCTTTATTGTTGGAGCAAGGAGAAATGATGAAGATAGCTCACTTAAATACCCTCAAAATGAAGGCTGGGGCTTTTAAGTGATATTTAGAAAATAAGAGGGATTTACATGAAACTTATGATCAAAGTAATACCTTTTTAAAATACTGATGAAGGTAGAGATTAATAATATGGATAGTAATATGGTGGAAATATAGGGTCCAGGAATAAGCCACAAGGCTGAACATAATTAAGCGGTGTATTAGCAGGAAATCACTTAAAATTAAGTACAGAGCTTTGCTCAAATATAGGCTCATTTGATTCAAGAGTGGCAAGGAAGATGACGGCAGCCAATCAGGATGTGAGCGGTAAGTGATGTTGTCAAGTGTACTATTAAACTTTTCAAAAACTGATTCAAAGGCCAGAGCAAAAGTTGAATGAATAACATCAACATAGATAGGTAAAATAAGTCAAGTAATTGATTCCGTATTAACGCTGGGTTCTTTCTTAGGGTTCTGGGTTTGATTCCCGTTAATTCCATTGTCAGAGTACAAACTGGCCCCAAATACCTTGTTGTTGTGTTGTTTTGAGTGGAAATTCTTGCCAAGGTTGTCAATAAAATTAATGTAGTCAGGGAGAGAATCCCTGACAGTTTCTTACTGTACATTTAATTTGGATTCCAGTTCCTGCAATTAATATTTGAGTTTATTAGTGGCATTCAAAAGTGATTTGAAATTTGGTCATTGAATTTGACAATTCCACAATTTCAAAAAACATAGTAAACTTAATAAAAATGGTTGATGGATTTGAACTCTTCAAATCTGATTCCAGTCAATTCATTTTGTCCATTGGAAATATGCAGTTCAACTTGAAATTTGAAAAGTGTTTATGACTCCTTCATTTTTAAAAATCCGAATAAAAATACAAAGAATTCAATTTAATTAAAAAAGTCCATCCCGCAAAAGTGATTCAAAATTTGGACCAAGGATTTGTCAATCCTGCATTTTTACGTTTAGGTTCTGAATTTACAGTAGTGAAAATATAATAGTAAATAATGAAATTTATATAGGCGTATACAGTAGTTTTAAAAGCTATGGTGACAACCAAAAATACTTCAGATTTAAACAAAATAATTTCATATTTGAACAAAATCCAACTCTCAGGTTAAAATATACACTCTGTTAACAGGGATTTTTGGCGTTAATGGGCAAAATGAGTCAACACAGCAACAAAGGGCTCACACGCAAAGCAAAACCATTCAAAATACAATCCAAAATACATTGATTCACAAAAAAATGGTGTGAGTTGAATTTTGGTTTAAACATGTTTATTATGTGAATTGGTGACAAAATACACCCAAGAAAGGTGAGTCAAAACTCAATCCAAAAACAAAACACAATATGAACTCACTATGTAAACAAAATCACTCACTCAATGTGTGCAATGGATTGTAATCAAGAATGATACCAAGGTATCTAAAATAAGACATGAGATCTGAAACATAAATTTTAAAAATATTGTGTTAGGTGCTTAAATTGGCATAAAATCTGTGAAAATGGATGGAATTTTTTTGGTATTCTAAAATGGGTGTTGTAAAACCAAAAACAACTAATTAAGAAATAAAAAATCTATAATTGGGATATTGGGAGGGTAAAACTCTAATTTAATCACCATATTCAGATAAAAAGCAAAAATTAAAATCAGGGTATAACTTAAATGAATTTTATTTAGTATTTTATTGAATTTTAAAATGAAAGGTACACAACAACATAGTGACAATGCACCTGTTGTGTGCCGCAGTTGCAGTTGCCCCCACAGGTAAAAGAATAGAGTTAGTGCAACCCAAGTGCCTACTCAAAAAGGAGACATGAGAGGAGAGTTCCATAGTGACGCTACACTGACACAGCCGTTTCAAGGAGCACAAGCTGCTAGGGTGCAGAGCATTGACCCTCAGGTCCCAAAGCTGACCTGGAAGCCCACCAAGGTTACCACTATCAAAACGGTTAGAAACAAGGAGGTAGAACTTACTTTGTATGTGTTCGACATTGTGTACTGGCAAGAGTTGGTCCCATCAGCCATGCTGGGGAAGATGAAGCCTGTACTTGATACTAGCTACAAGCCCTATGTCAGTGATGGCAATCAGGAAGAGAACAAGGAGCCTGAGTTCTTCAGAACTGACAAGGAACAGTTGGTGCGCAAAAAGGTTGCGACCTTTTACAGCAAGGTTCCCATGCCTTGTGTGCCAGTCACTGAGCAGGGTCTAGAGTCAAAAAATCCCGCAAAGCCCGCCCAGAAGCACATTTTAGACATAAATTAAATCATTTTGATTAGACTCATGTGCAAATCTGGAGACTACAAGGCGGCTGCAGCCCTTGTTGGGTTAGATTCCAAGTACTCCAGAAAGACCTTCCACAAATTCATCAATACTGGCCGAGTCCTTGCCGCGGAGAAATCCTTGCGCGTTTCTACCATGCTCACCAAGGAGCACAAATGGGAAGTCCACCAGTGGATCACCCAGGACTGCCATCTTGAACTGGTAAATATACAGGCAATGGTCAAGTCCACTTTTGGGGTTGAGGCTTCCATTTCCTTTTACTACCATCTGCTGAAGAAGATGTGCTTTTCCTGGAAAAAGCTTGGGGTATCTCCCTACAATTGGAATAGCCCTTCCAATATTGAGACCTGGAAAATTTACGCTGAGGCATACACTGCCCTCAAAAACAAGGGGTCAGTGAAATTATACTATATTTACAAATCAGCACTTGTCTTGTTTATGCAAAATACATATGGCTATGTCCCCAAAGGCTCCAATGACAGGATGGCTTGGGTGCTGCAGTTTGCGCCACAGCCTACTCAATAGTGGCTCTCCTTGGTCCAAAAGGGGTCAAGCTATACCAAATATTACTGGGCTCCCACAACAGCTGTACCTTTCTATCATTCCTCTGATTGGTCCAGGAGCACCTGAGGCGCACAAGCCGGGCTTCATCAACGTCATTGTGCTGAACAATGTTGGTTTCCATAAGGTGGCTGATATTCTTGAAGAATTCCCAATGATTGATACTAGATTTGCAGTGGGCCCCCATTAATTGGCCATGGCAAATTTTCACCTTCTCTTTCTCCCTGACTATTTGCCCTTCCTAAATCCCATAAAGGAAGTCTTTGGGTGGCTCAAGCAAGTTGTCAAGCAAGGAACTCCAACTTGGACTGAGAACCTGTTTAGTTTGCTCCAGGCCGGGATCCACACGCTCCCAGCTGAGACCGTGGCCAAATTCTATGGCCACACTGATTTGTTCATCCCTGTGTGCCTAGCCAAACAGCCAATCAATTAAAGGCTTAGTGTGTCCAATTTTTTATATTCTCTAATTTACTATTCAAGATTTATTAATTATCATTTTATATTTAGATGTTTCCAAGCCCGCAATCACATTCAGCAGGACAATCAATGAAGGTTAGTAATTTATTTATTTATAATCATTTTTTATTGTGTCATCTAAGGGTATCTCAAACTCTTGATACTAGATTACGCAAACACATTAATATCACTTTTGGCAAATAAATATAAAAATCAAAAAAATTGAATGTAAAGTGCACAAATCAGAAGTAGATTTTATTGAAATATATTATTATGCTTTTATTAAAACTTTCTTTGGGATATATTCTGCAAATCTTGTTTGCTAAAATAAGAATTAGAATATTTTATTATAATAAAAATAATATAAATTGCAGTTTGAATTAATTGGAAGAGATGATTTATTAAGAGCGCCTGTAGTGAGTTCTTCTGTATGTACCCATCCCGCAATGGAGGTGGCGCACAACCTCCACCGCCACACTGTAGACGGTGGATACACCCTTATTAAAACATCTACAGCAAATGGTAAAAGGGAGTAGGGTCAGGTGCAAATGGAGGAGCAGCTTCTCTGGCAGGGCTGCAAACCTGTAGATACCAGCCAGGACCAGGGCGTCCTGGATGACATGATCCACTGAGTCATACCTGGGGGGACCTTCTACCTGTCAAGTGAGAGCCAGGCCTTATCAATTCCTAGAAGGACCCTGTCAAGATCCTCCACGCTGGCGCCTGTTCCAAAGTAGAAGAGATACCCAAGGTAAACCACCAGATGAAGCCTTTGCCCAGCAAAGGCTTCTGTAAACTCACATAATTTATTGAAAACCAAACTGATCTTATTATCATGCTTGGTCTTTGCAAAGGTCAGCTCCATGGCTGCAGGGAACCCCGTCTTGTTGGCACTCAGGCCAACCTAAAGTCAGCAAGGAGAATTTTTGTCTTCTTGACGGCTGTTGCGTTTTCAACAGCCAATTTTCCCACCACACGCTCAAAGTTGTCCAGCAGGTAAGAAATTGTGTGCTCCAAGGGGTAGCAGAAGTAAGCAGCCGCATGGGCCTGGCCCATACTGGTACATTCTTGAATGGGAGCATTGCCAGGACGTCCCAAACAAGCTCAATAGAGTTTACACAGTAAACTCCAATGAGGGATACCGGGTCCAGGCGGACCAGTTGAGCATTTTTGTAGGCATTAATTGCTCACTTAGATGCCCCCTTGCCATGTGTCAGCCCAGCCAATGCCTCCTGCAACATTGGAAAGGACCTGTGGACCCTGTCTTTGAGCTCCTGCAAGACAGGGGGACAGAAACAGCTGCCTTGCCACATGATTGGTGTAGTTTGTGTAGAATGTGGCAGGGACAAAGGGGACCAGGACTTGGCGGAGTTCACCATCAATGTTCTCTAAAAAAGGTAAGTATTTCAAAGTTTTTATTGATTTTATTTTTTTAGATTACCTTTGCGGGTTTCCTCCTTGCCGGAGACTTCAGCAGGCTTGGCCATTCTTGGCGCAATCAGTTGTGCAGGCAATTCTTCATCCTCTGTTCTGGCACGCTTGGAAGGTTTGAGATGTTCATACATCTCTGGGTTGTCAACCCAGACAGACGGTGTGGAGAGGGCAAATGACTTGAACTGGAGGCCCTCAACCACGGTTTTTTGAACATTAAGAAGACACTCAATTGTTATTTTGGGGGTGTCTGGCATCTTGGCCATAAGTGCCTTGGCAGACAACTTGTCAATTTTGCCCCCAGTAAGAACAACAGCCTTGAATTTTGCCTTGACCTTGCAGTCAATGTCTTTGATTTTGGCAATTGCCAAGTTGAGGTCTTTGAGTAGTTTTCAAGTTCTCTCATTTGATTTTTTGCTAACCTTTTCATATGTTTTTATAGCTTTACCCCAATAAACTCTGTGATATTCTGATACTATTGCCTCTTTGTTTATCCCTGCTTATTTTCCCATTCTCTACAATATCTAATCTTTTTACCCATTGTGTATATGTTTTACGCCCATCTCAATATGTTTTGTTTGCTTTATGTTGGTATTGTTTCCTTAATTTCCATATTATTTTTGGAGCTTTACACAGCCCCTTGTGAAAATATTAAAAAAATTTGGTGATCAGCTAAATTTGAATTGGAAGATTATGTTTTAACTGTTTTTAGATAAATTTGTTACTTATCTGTATTCAAAACCTTAATGATAAACTTTAATCCAATCAGGAGCCAAGTGATAAAGTGATTGTTGTGATATAAAGGGTCATTCAATAATTCTTTGGTGTATGTGCGCTAATTAATATGATTGGGTTAAAGTTTACCATTAAGGTTTTGAATACAGATAAGTAACAAATTTATCTAAAAACAGTTAACACATAAATTTCTAATTCAAATTTATCTGATCATCAAATTGTTGTTAATATTTTCACAAGGGGCTTTGTCTGGGTACTGAAAATAACTGTGTTATGGATCTAGATACATGGCATAGTAAATATATGATTTTATAGAAATAAGCTGAACATAAAGAATAAAAACAACTATAAATAAGAGAACATGAACAATTGAAATTCAAAATAAAGATAATATAAAAATAAAATGTTTGGCAACAGGGGGTTTATTGGGGCGGGGAAGAGTGATGCCTAGTAGGCAGAATAGCGCAAGAAGGAAGAAGTTGAGGAAGTGCTGGCCTGGGGGGTCTGGGATTGGGTGGGTGGGGCTGAAAGATGGGGGATGGTGGTGGCGGGGGTAGGGGTAGGAGGATTGCGCGTGATGGCCGCCATATACCGTTGTTGTTATTCCTCTTCTATCATTGGCTGGGTGGGCTGGTAGGTGGCAGTGGAACAAGGTGGGAGGCGCTTATCCTTGCATGATTGGTTGCCCATGTTCACATGAAAAGCCATTTGCGCAAACAAGTCAGCCACCATCTGTCAACCAAAGAAAAAATTGTGGTCAAGGACCCCAAGATAGAGGTTGTTGAAAGACTGAGGGCGGCGCTCCCGTAGTGTGGATCCTATGTTGAAGAACACAACATCAGCCGGATGGATGTCAGCGTGGCCAGCTGGGTACACAGAGGCCTGGTGCCCGCGTTCCTGGATGGCCTCAAGGGCGGCGCTCCCGTAGTGTGGATCCTATGTTAAAGAACACAACATCAGCCAGATGGATGTTAGCGTGGCCAGATGGGTACACAGAGGCCTGGTGTCCGCGTTCCTGGATGGCCTCAAGGGCGGTGGAGCTATCCTCCATCTGGTGGCTCAAGAAAACCCGGTATTTGGAATTTGAGCCATCCCAGGAGTCAAGTAATCCACCAAGGATGTGGCCGTAAGAGTACCTATTGACAAAATCAGGGTTTGTCCAATAGTAGACAAAACCCTTGGCCAACACAGCCAGAAATGCACCAATAAACGTCCCCTTCTTGACCTTCTTCCTTCCTTTTTGAGTGGCGGCTCTTCCTTGCTCACCAAAGTCATCAAAAGCTAACAATAGAATGTAGTAGGAGACAAACATGATGTCATCTGTTAGACTTGTCAAGCATCTGACCAGGGTTGATTCAATTGTGGTGTCATATGGGGAATCCTCAGCGCCATCCCATTGGTTGCCGGCAAAATTGGTAAGAACACATATTGAAGCCACCTTCCCATACATCCAGAGCTGCACAATGCGCTCAGACACCCAAATGTCATGGTGCACAAGTTGCTTCCAGACCTGGGTCAGTGGAAGCTTGGGATCCTGCTGGAGGAGGTCAAGCATGATTGGGTAGGCCTCATTGATTTGGGACTTGGGGGCCTTCTTGGGCTTCTTGGCCGTCCCAATCTGATTCCCCCTGTTCATCAGGTTGTTGAATTCCCGCATGACAGTAGCTTGGGTAAATTGCAACTGGGCAGCAATCTGTTCCCAGGAAATCCCCTGTAGATTCAGTGCCACAATTTCCTGGAGAATTCAGGCAGTGATGATTTGTTGCTTGGGGCACTGGGCCAGGGGAGCTGAAGCCTGATTGGCTGTAGGGGGGCAGGTTGGCTGGTGGCAAGAAGTTGTTCCAAATGAAGGTTGCTGTTGAACAAGTCAAAGCCATAGGGGTCAGGTATATGTCAGCTTTCTTGTTACCCGCCTCAAAGGCTTGGGTGTAAACAGGTGCCTCCACGTTCCAAGCTCTCACCTCCATTGAAGCTGGCTTGGCTGCTTGTGCCGTTGAAGATGTTGCTAGTAAAAACCATTGTAAAAAACCTAGGGTAAAATCACTAAAAGTAGAAATTTTAAAATTTAATGATTTATTTTTATTGTAATCTTGAGCCCATATTTGGAAGGCTCTCAAAACTATTCCATACAAATCTGGAGCCATGAAAATGGATAAAATGCCTCTGTTCCTAAATTAGATAGCTGTTGATTGGCTGTTAAACATTTATATTTCTATTTTAGGCTGCTCACACTACACATCTTGTGTGAGTTCATTTTGTTTTGTGCTTGTTGAATCTTGCTTCTAGATTGCTCAAAATTTGTTTCATTTTAGTCCTTCTGTTGGTGCCTCATATGAATCCTGATTGGATTATAATATACTCCGGAACAGCATCCATCCATTTCACTTGTTGCGTCAGTTCATTTTGTTTGAGGTTTGAACTACACTGTTTGATGTTTGATATAATTTTTTATAATGGGCTAGTGAAATTTTGTTTTTTGTTTGACAGTTCATCTATTAACCAAAAATATTTAAATTATTTGAATCCTGAATCTTGCGCAACTTGGATTTTGTTCAAATCTAAAGTCAATTTGTTTAAATCTGAAGTATTTTTGGTTGTTGCCATAGATTTTAAAACTACTTTATGTATTTTATTAATTAAATTAAGATTTGGCTTAAAAAGTGTCAAACTGACCACTTTTTATTATAGAGTGTTGAACATGTTGTAACTGTGCTGTTTTAGCAGAGTTACACAGGGAAAAATATTTAGAAGATAGATAATAATCTTTATTGTGAGATAGTGATTATATAGCTATTGTGAATCAATGGATAGCAGGAACATGATTGGTGATCACACAGCTGGATGGAAGAGGGGGTGGCTTGATCCTGATAATGAGTCAAGCGCCAAATTGAGATATCCACCGTGAAGGATCATCATCTGTTCAAGTTGATAGATTTGGTAATTTGAGTTGACTTCCTAGTCTGGCTTTGAGTGACCGGGTAATTGGATTGCGGGTCACAAACCCGCTTGGTTGGAACCTTGCTGGCGGGTTAAGCCTGCGGTTTTGACACCCCCCTGGCTGAAGGTTGGCCTCTTCTGGAGGCAGGTTGTCAGGGAGGTTGTCAGGAGCCCAGGCGCCATATTGAACCAGTTGTTGCTCGGTGGCGGGCAGGGCGGTTTCTTGTTGTTTCTGTCTTGCTTTGCAGGGTTGTAGGCAGTTGTGGTGTAAGGTCTTGTCTTGCTTGCGTTTCCTGAGCCCTTGCACAAGGTAAGTGTTATTGTTGTTTACCTTTAGAATGATTGCTGGCCCTACTTTTTTGGGTTGTAGTTTGCTTTTGTCAACATTCATGACCCAGACTTTGTCCCCAACTCCATGTCTCTGGCAGATGGGAACAAAGGTCTTTTGTAAGTGTTCCTTTTCTTTGGCTGCTTGTTTGCTGTTGGCCTCTATTACTTGAGGATCTGAGCAAGGGGGGACTTGACTTGGAATTTCCAGTTTGGGTCCTGTCAATGCTTGAATGATATTTGGCTGTGTGCTGTATACCAGTTCAAACAGGCTTTTCCCAGTGGATCTGTTCACTTGGGTTTGGCACACAAGTAACACAGTTGGTAGCTGCTTATACCAGTCTTCAGGTCTCCCGGCGGTGAGTTTGGCTAGGGCTTGCACAAGGCTACCATTAAGCCGCTCTACGCGTCCATTGGCCTGTGGATGGTATGGTGTTGTGACAGTGTGTTTGACCCCATTCTTGGTGAGGTACACATTGGTGTCTTTGGAGGTCAATTCTTTGCCCCCATTGGTTATCAGGAGTTCTGGCTTTCCAAACCTGCTGATTATTTCCTTGCCAATGAATTGTTGGACGTTGTTACCAGTGTGCGTTTTCACCGCTTGGGCTACTGGCCACCTTGTCGCAAAATTGATGGCTGTGATGATGTATTTTTTGTTGTTGTGTTTTCCTGGCATGGGGCCCACAATGTCAAGAGCCCATACCTTGAACGGTAGTTGGGTTTGAATGGGGAGTACAGACTTAGGCGGGGTTTTGCTTTTGGCAAACTTTTTGCAGACCTTGCACTGTTCTAGCACTTCCTGGACATTGCGGTATAAGGTTGGCCACCAGGCTTTATGTTTTAGGAATTCATATAGATTTTGGCTCTTGGTATGTCCAAGATCTCTGTGGTAGCAAAGAATGGTATTGACTTGTTGATGTGTGGGGATGTAGGGGATGGTTGTGCCATCCGACATCTTTCTGTGAAGAGTCCCGTATACATCAGCAAAGAGGTGTTCATTCTTGATGACCGTTTCTTTGGTGATATTGGTTGTGCCTGCGGGGAACCCTTTGTCTTTTGTACGGAGCACTAGGAGAGGCCAGTCTGGGTTGAGCCCATTCTCTCCCCTAGAAGCGCAGACATACAGGCGGGACAGGGCGTCTGCCATGGCAAGTTTGGCCCCAGGCTTATATTGGATGAGCATGTTAAACCTTTCTAAGATTTCCATCCACCGCGCTTGGCAACGTGACAGGTTTGCTTGTGTCTTGAAATAGATGAGCAACTTATGATTGGTTAGTGCTGTGAATTCTTCCTGCTGTTCCAGGTAACAGCGCCATTTGACTAGGCAGTGTACAATGGCCAACAGTTCTTTGTTGTGGATTGGGTATTGACACTTGCCATCTGTCAGTTTGCGCAACTTGTAGGCTACAGGCAGGAAATCACCATCACTATTCTTAATTTGTAGTACTCCCCCAATGGATGCATCTGAAGCGTCAGTTTCCATCTGGTATTCCCCGTCTTGTTTGGGGTATTGTAAGATGGGCGCTGTTGTGAGCTTTTCCTTGAGACGTCTAAAACAGAGGTCACATTGGGGGGGTCCATACAAACTTGGACTTGGCGCCTGTTATGGCAGACAAGGGGGCGGTCAAGACGCTGCAGTTGGGTATGAAGCGTTGTACATAGGCTACCATTCCCAAGAAAGTGCGGAGTTCTGATTTGTCCTTGGGAGGTGGCATTTTGCAGATGGCTTGTATCTTCTGGCTGTTGGGTTTGATGCCGTCTTTTGAGACTATATGTCCCAAGAAGGGTAGTTGCTCTTGGAAGAACTGACATTTGGAGGGCTTGGCCAACAGTTTGTGTTGTGCCAGGGTTGCAAAGACTTCCTCCAAGTCTTTGTGGTGCTGTTCCACCAAGGGGCTGTAGACAATAATATTGTCCAGGTACACTAGTGCGTGTTTGCCTATGTGTGGCGCAAACACTTTGTTCATGAAGGTTACAAAGGTGGACAGGGCATTGGTCATGCCAAAGTTGAGTACCACACATTTGTAGGAACCGTACTTAGTGCAGAAGGCTGTCTTGGGGATGTCTTCCTCCTTGATGCAAATCTGGTTGTAGCCTGCAGTTAGATCAATCTTGGAGAAGACAGAGGCTCCTCCCAAGGCGTCAAAGAGATTGTCAATTAGTGGTAATGGGTAACAATTCTTAATGGTGACTTTGTTTAAGGCGCAATAGTCTGTGACCAGGCGTAAGGTACTGTCCTTTTTAGCCACAAAGAATACGGCAGCCCCAAAGGGAGACTGTGAGGGGCGGATAAGTCCTTTTTCCAGTGCCTCCTTGAGATAGGCGCGCAGGGCGTTGTCCTTGTTTGGGGTCAGCCTGTAAATGGGGTGTGCCTTGGGTACAGCCCCCTTGAGTTGGATCAAGTGTTGGATGTGTTTCTCAGGGGGTAGCCCAGGTAACGCCTCCTTGAAGATTTCTGGGTGCCGGGCCACAATGTTGCAATCTTGCGGTGTGGAGGTGTCCTGGTGGTCCTTGAAGTGTATGATTTCATACTGGCAGGAGTCCCAGTCAATTGCTTTCAGGCTTTCCTTCTTGTCCAAAGTCTCTGTGATGCGTACAAAGACGTGGTCTTGTAGGAGTTGGTCTACAGAGTCTGGGTAGATTTGGTGGTTGACACCTTCACGCTTGATGGTCAACACTGAGGTTGCCCAGTCCATGTGGGGGTTGTTTTTCTTTAACCAGTCTAGTCCCAGTACAATGTCAAACTTAGGGAAGTCAATGATGGGACCTTGGATGGTGGAGTGGAGGTTCTCAAGCATGACAGAGAAGGGAGCAGTTTCTTTTGTCACAGCAATGTGATGTTCATCAGCCAGGACCACATTTTTAATCTGCAAAGGATTAGTGGCCAGCTTGAATTTATCCACAAAGCTGCTGTTGACTAAGGTTCAATCTGCGCCCAAGTCCAAGAGTGCTGAGCCTGTGTAACTGCAAAAGCGGAAAGGGTAAGACATCAATTTATTGGGATGTCTGGCAATGGTGTACAGTACCGGGTCTTCCAAGGGCACTTGGATCATTGGGCATTGGTCCACGTCCTTGGGTCAGTATTCATTGTTGGGCAAGTCAGGAGTTGTGTGGGGAGAGCTTGGCTTGCTTAGTGCTCTCCCCGGGCTTTTCCCTCATCTTGGTTGCCTTGGGTGGCGGTGACACAGAAATGGGTACAATTTGATTGGCTGTTATTTCCATTCCCATTCCCATTCAAACCTGTGGGCTTGTGGTTGTTGTTGTTGCTGTTGCCTCCAGGAGGTGGTCAAGAGGAGCGCCTGCTTGGATGGGAGTCCTTGGGTCTTTCTTGTTTCCCAGTCTGTGCCTTGTGCAGAGCGTTGGATGTTTGTTCCGCTTTTTCCGCTTCACAGTACAGGCTTTGCAGGTTGGTAACCTGGTCCAGGTTCACATGTCTCATCACGTGCAACTTGAGAGCGTTGTAGTACATGAGGTGTGTTGCTGGGGTGTCAAAGGCCATGTCAGATGGGGCACAGAGAAGGAGTTCCTTGTAGGCGCGGGTGAGTTCCTTCACGGTGCCTGTCTGGGTTAGGTTCTTTACTTGGCGTATGATCATGAGCGCTGTATCCTTAAGTACAAATCTTGCCAAGAAGTCCTGTTTGAAGGTGTCCCAGTTCTTGTCAGTGTGCTCTTTGTGCCACTTGTTGCACCAGGTGCCAGCGTCATGGGTCAGACAAATGGAAATCTCCACAATCCAAAATTGCTGTGGGCATTCCATCTGAGCCAGCTTGCTTTGGGAGGACTGGATCCATGCAGCAGCATTGTTTTTGTTGGCCCCTGCAAAGGGCTCCAAGGCGGCGCTGCAAAGTCTTTGTGCAACATAGGCAGGCATGGTGGTTTTATCAGCTGGTTGTGGCATCAAGGAAGGCACCTGAAAGAACCCTTGGGCGGACAGGGCGTTGAAGGCGGGTAGCAGGATCACTGTGTTTTGGTAGAGAACAAAGCCATCAGGTATCTTGGTACCAGGAGTATACGGCGTCCAGTTGGGCAGGAGGCCAGACATAATTCTGTTGAGGATTTGTTGGCCGCGGCGTGTGCGGGCAACAGGCGGAATTTTTCAAGATAAGGTAGGATGGAGAACCTACCTGTGCTACCAATGTTGTAACTGTGCTGTTTTAGCAGAGTTACACGGGGAAAAATATTTAGAAGATAGATAATAATCTTTATTGTGGGATAGTGATTATATAGCTATTGTGAATCAATGGATAGCAGGAACATGATTGGTGATCACACAGCTGGATGGAAGAGGGGGTGGCTTGATCCTGATAATGAGTCAAGCGCCAAATTGAGATATCCACCGTGAAGGATCATCATCTGTTCAAGTTGATAGATTTGGTAATTTGAGTTGACTTCCTAGTCTGGCTTTGAGTGACCGGGTAATCAGATTGCAGGTCACAAACCCGCTTGGTTGGAACCTTGCTGGCTGGTCAAGCCTGCAGTTTTGACAAACACAAGTGATTTTACTTTTAATTAATAAATTTACTTATAAATTGCCCCTTAAATTGGCTTTTGAACTAACCAATTTATCATATGGAGTCAAATCCTTGTGAATTTATTCTAATATTTTGGTTTTGGACCCCTAAATTACTAGTAAAAATTGGCTTAAAATTAGTTAAGCCAAAAAAACTATTAGATTCACATATGCAGCAGCCAACTCCCTGGTACTCAACAATTTTTTGAGTACCAAGAAGTTGATCACCAGGGAGTCAATCAACAGGGAGTTGACTTCACCACAGTTGCCCATTCTGAGGCCTGAAAATCTTGATCAACCTTCAGGAAACCTTACAAGAAAAACTTTTAGTGCAAAGAGCGGTAATTCTATATAAGATATTTAACGTGCAATTATAACACAACACCCCGTCAGGAAAGTTCTTCAACAAGAAATTTCATTTTATTATAGACTATGATACCAGAGAAGGGACTCAAAGGGCTCATCATAACAGCAATTGTGATGAAGTTGGCTACCAGATATGTAAATCAATATTTAAATTTGGCTTAAATGAGTTAAGCTAAGTTTTACTTTTAATTCAGGGGTTCAAACCCAGAAAGTGAAATTAAAAAACTGTAAGTTGACTCTGATTAATAATTCCCTTAGTTCAAAGACCAATTTAATTGGTAATTTATATGTAAATTTACTAATGAAAATTAAAACCACTAGTGATTGGCACTCTAAAGATAAAAGTGGCCAAGTCAACACTTTTTAAGCTAAATCCTTAATTTATTAATAAAAACACATCTCCACTTATTTAAATTTTATTATTTACTATTATATACATATTATTAGTGTTCAAATTGGTAAATTAAGCTCTCAAGCACTACTAATCTGAGTTTAGTGGTATATATTAATCAACTACCCCACTTGTTTTACATTATGTCTATTCCAGGTTGCTAGATCAATTGATGCCACATAAATTAAGACTTAAAAATTAATAAATTTCATATGTAATTTATAGAAAATTAAAAGTTGAATTGCCCTGTTTGACACTATCCACTTGCCACACAATTGGTTTTGGATTTAACTAATTAAAGGCTCATAATTAAGCCTAAATTAATAAGTGTTGCACTATGGGCGCCATCCAACACCCAACAAATTGACACCTTATCAGGGTGACTATGAAGATACCTTCTTAACGTTTTAACACACAATAGAATAAACAAAATACTCCTGGCTTCTCTCTGTACACTCTTACTACTAATAAACACCTTCCCACTCATTTACTTTAACTTATGTTATATTTTTTTAAATTTTTTGCACATATAAAACTGCCTTGCTTTTGGGTTAACTTTTGAACCTTTTTTTAAATTGAGCTAGTTTTATATGTAAAAAACATAGTAACTTTAATTTTTTGGTCAACTCCAGGAATGTTGACAGTGATAATTCAGCTTTTTTACTTCAAAGTGAGAATCAGGGGGTTCTCAGCTGGTTGATAATGCCAAACCTGACACTTACTAACTTTTGGGTGGTTAACCCCTAATAAAAAATCCCATATAATAACTTTTTTTGCAAATATGTTCTATTAACCTCCCTACTACTCTCACTATTCTTTTTTTCTTTTTATTTTATTTTTAAATATATTTTTCTATTGATTTAGCTTCAAGATGCTATGCTGAACCTAACATCTTTGAGGTTTCATCAAATATCACATATTTTCTATGTTTTACCCTTTAGATCTATAATTTTTGTTTTAATTTTGCTTTTCTTTGCCTTAATATGATTTTTCATGCTAAATAAGACTTTTTATGTATACTTTTTACTTATATTTTTATTTGCTTTATTATGTTTTTAAATCCTTTTTTATGATTTTATTTACAATACTAAGCTTTTTTTAACCAAGATCATCTAAAACCAACAAGAAAGCTAAGAGCCAAGCCTCCAAAGGCTCCAAGGTCCCTGTCACCACTGCCATCAAATGTACACAGAAGGGCAGCAAGGCCAAGAATCCCTTCCCCCCAACCCTATTCTCCCTTCACCCTCATCTTTCCCTCACCACTCCCCTCCCAATAAAAGCAATGATGATCTCACTGATCACTCTTTCTACCAGTTCAAGGCTGACTTAGAGCCCACCAAACAGTGCCACACTAAGAAGGAAAAAGTTACTAATGAGCCTACCTCTTCTTCTGAAAAGGAGAAGGAGGCCTCCAAGCAGACCTCAAGGAACCCCTCCTCTCCTCCCCCCAATGACTCTTCTTCCCTTCCTTCATCTGACTCCCAAGATGAGCTGGAGGAATACTCCAAGAAGCTAAAGCCACTGGCCATGTAGCTTGGGATCCACTGGACATCCACAACATCTGTAATGTTGATGAGGAGCTCAAAATTTCCAAGTGTTTCTCTTGTTATTTCCCAATTATGTTGGTAAAAGGTAGCCCTGGGTATGTCACAGATAATTTCATCTTTAATTTTAATAATCAAAAGAGGCAGACCAAAAGCAAGCACTTTGTCTGCAAGGATAAGTCTTGTGGGGCCTGCCTGAACACCAAAGGCTTGGAAAGGGTTACTGCTGAGAAGGGGGAACACACATGTGAGCCCCTAATTGTCATATCACAAGGAAGACTAAGTGGTATCTTGTGCAAATTATTCCCATCTCTGCTCACCTATGCACATCTGATCTGGCCATCAAGGCCTTGCAGCATATAAAGCCCAACAATCTAAAGTTGGTGCCAACTCAGGAGCAGTTGGTAAAGTTCATAAGCAATAAAAGGATTGGAGCCATTTTTCTCCTCCAAAGGCCTCTGACGTCCTCTCAGAGCTTACACTCAATCATGAGCTTAAGCAGCTCCCAAGTGGAGAGCACTTCCAAATTCACAACAGCATGTCGGGATTTAAAGATCAAATAATCTGCTACCCAATTCAGCAGAATCTGATGGAGTTAAAAAGGGCATCAACCTGTCTAGCTGATGATACCTTTGTCACTTGCCCCAGGATGTTCTACCAGCTCTGGATGGTACCTGTCCAGATAGACATCCAGGTGATCCCAATTGCCTTTTTTCTTCTTTCTGGGGCCACCAAGACCATCTACACCTGCGCTTTCTCAATCCTCTGCCAAGAGCTTGCCCTTTTTCCCCCACCAACAATGCCAAGAAGTTTCCTCCCACACCTGCGCCAAACCTCCTGATTCTGAAAAGGACCAGGCCACCCTGGATTTGAAGGAAAATATAAGGCTTTGTTCTCTTGGCTCATAGGTATTCAATATAGACTTTGAACTTGCTCAGTTTATTGCATTTGGGCAGCTGTTTAACAGAAAAATGAAGGGGTGCCACTTTAACTTCCGCCAAGCAGTTACTTGCAATGTGCAGGCCTATACTGAGCTTAGTAGTTTGATTTACAGGAATATCTTGGCACCTGTAGATTTGTTCTGGCACAATTTAGTGCCTTAGAATTTTTAAAGCCAAAGCACACTATGCAGGGGTTTGAGATTCTCTCCAAGGATCCCTACATTGTGAAGCACACAGAGTTCAGGCCTTTTCTGGAGTACTTTGAGCCTCAGTGGATTGGGAAGGTTGTCACTCAGAGGCAAGGAAAGGCCAGAGCCAAGGCCTTGTGGAACATGTACTGGGCTGCCATCAATGGCAAGCTGAAGACAACTTCAGCAATTGAGGCCTATCACAGGTGTCACAAAATTGAAGCTCTGCTTTATTTGCTTTTGAGTCAATGGGATTCACTCATTGATATGCTTTAGAAATAGGCTCCCAAAGTCAATTTACACTATCCAATTGCTATGACATCACTGAGCTGAATTAGTCAGGATTATTATCAACCCATATGAGTTTAATAAACACAGCTTTTAACCTTACACTTAACACTTACAGTAACCTGCATAAGTAATGGGTCAACAGTATTTTTTAAGATGAAAGATTTTACAAATTGAAAATGAGTAAAATTAGAATGAAAAGATGCACTGCAAAATTTTACACAAGGCTATAATAAAAATATGCAAAAATAAATAAAAGTGAAACAAAAATAAAACAAAATCAAAAATATACATATTTATTACCATATTTAGATATGTTACAATATTGAATATCTCAAGTACTTAGTATTTTGTTGGTCTCCCTTTGGCTTTGATAACTGCAGCAAGTTTTCTAGGCACTGAGTGGACAAGATTTTTGAGAGTTTCTATAGGAATTGCCTCCCATGCTTTAGCCACTCCAAATTTTAGATCCAATATGGATTGTTTGGAGTCTTCTGGAAAATTAGACTTAATGACATCCCAAAGAAGTTCAATAGGACTTAAGTCTGGGCTTTGAGGAGGCCAATCCAAACAAATAATGTGTTTATAATCCAAATATTTCTTAATAATCTTGGCCTTGTGGATAGTGCCGTTATCTTGCATAAAGATATAATTGGCTGGATATTGCAGATCCCTCATAAAACAACAGAGATTCTAATCAAGGATCCTTTTGTAGACAACAGCATACATCTTCTCAGTGAGTGGCTGGATCTCTTCTCTTGTATTGGCTGTAAAACAACCCAAAACATAGCACCCACATACTTATCTTTAACAGTACCTTTTAAACAGCAGAGCTTGAGTGATTCTCCTGGTTTCCAGTAGCAAGTTTTAGGTCTCTGAGATCCACTGAGAAGCATTTTGGTCTCAACAGGTCAAATAACCTAGTCCCAGAAAGAAATAAGGTGATTAATATATCAACAAGCAAAGGCCAATCTTTTAACCATATTTTCTGGATTAATAAAGGTTTTTTCTTGCAACATGCCCAAATAACCCTTGATCATGTAGTTTTATATGTACAGTAGTCTCATAAAATTCAACTTCTAAGGAGTTTTTGTACATTTTCTTAATTTGTTTGGCTGGTAAAAAGCAATTTTTTAAAACCTTTATAATTACCAATTGATCATTTTTCTCACTAGCTTTTTTAGGGCAACCTGATCTTAGAAAATTCTTCACTGAGTTAGCTTTTTGGTGCTGTAGGTAAATTCCTTGGGCAGTTTCAGCACCAATATTAAGTTTGTTGCAACATTTTTCTATAATATAACCCCATATTTTGCTAGGATAACTGGACCAAAAGTATACTCATGTATTTTTCTTGTTTTAGCCATCTTTTCTGGTCAAAAGATTCTCTAACCTCAATTATATTTTACAGATAAGTTTGATAAAGTGGCTCTGTTTCATAAGCATTTTATGAGCTTAAATCTTATATAGATCAAAAAGCTATAATAGTGTTGATTTTCAATTTTACTTTATATTTGTTTCACTTTTATTTATTTTTGAATATTTTTGTTAAAGCCCTGTGTAAAATTTTGCGGTGCATCTTTTCATGCTAATTTTACTCATTTTCAATTTGTAAAATCTTTCTTTATCTTAAAAAATACTGTTGACCCATTACTTATGCAGGTTACTGTATACTTTGATATTGCCTTTATTTAGCAGTTAAAGCTGGTGTTTAGTAAGATTTATACAGCCTTAGGATTATTAGTATATTTTATCTATATTTTATTTTAGATAAACTTTGGCTTTTAGATTTAGCTAGTTTAGATAGCCCAAATTTACGGTTTTGGCGCTTATTTAGTGTTTTGACCATTTACTTAATTTTGTTGCAGAGGAGATAGCCTTCTTTATTTCCTATTCAAATTAAGTTTTTAGCTCATAAGGTTAAAACAGTATCTCCTTGTGTCTTATTTTTATTTTTGGCTGCTATTAATCAGCTTTTATGTTTTTAATTTAATTGATTCTTAAAAATTGTTCTTTTTAAACTGCAAAGACCACTTTTTCTCATTAATCAACCCCTCCCAAAAATAACACGGTTTTGTTCAGGAGCAAAAATCACATTATTATCTTATTTTCAGAGCTTTTGGAGTTAAAAAGTTTTGCTACTTAAAGTTCATTTCCAAAAAATTGTATTAAAGCTTACCGCAATTTAGCTCTTTCCCCCTTTTTTCTCTAATTTTTATTAATCAAGCCCGTCTAAAAATATTAAGGCTGTGTTCAGGAGCTCAAGTTACATTACATTCTTTCTTTTCAGAAATTTTAGATAAAAACCATTGTTTTGAAAAATAATCATTTGTAAGCCTGCTTATTCTTTGACGTGAATTTCTAATTTTTACTTGCTAATCTCAATTTTCTTAATTTTTATTTCTTTACAGTTATATTTTTCCCTTCCATGTTGAGTTTACAGGTGGGGGAGGTATTGCTCTGAGGGGAATATATTTTGTTTATAATGGATTTCATCATACAGTTTCTTGTGGTGCATTATTTGTATTAGAGTTAAATCATCTTCAAAACTGTAGCAGTATTTTCTATGATTTAAAAACTTATTTTGAAGATTTACTTAAAAGTTCTATCATTCAATTGGTTTAGATGCACTTCTTAAATACATCTATTTCAACTTTTATGATATTTGTACTAGACATTCTTTTGAAAGAAAAGTAAGTGATACAATAAACAATATTGCCTCTAGCAGTTCTTGCTCAAAAATAAAATGATCAGTGAAAAAAACATAAAAAATATTGATTCTAGCAGTTCTTGTTCAAAAAACAAAATGATTTGTGAAAAAACATAAAAAATTATTGCTTCTAGCAGTTCTTGCTTAAAAATCAAAATGATTAGTAAAAAATAAAATAAAAAACTATACAAACCAAAAATATACTTTTAATAAAATACACATCAGTCAAACCAACCAAAGTTGCTGACAAGTCAGATACTTTCCCTCCTGCTCTCAAAGCTGTTGCAGTCCCAGTTGATCTCTTTTCTTTGCTAGCCTCAGTTGCAAGTGGTTCTACTCCAAAAATCCAAGATGCTTGTTGTGGTGATACCACTGCTTTTCTTGCTAGCCATACTGAAGGCAACCAGTATATTTCTCTTGGCTCTTTTAAGGCCAGAGAGGAGTGTACAAATGTAACATATCAGAACCACATCTTTCTATGAAAATCATTCTAGATTTTAAACTCAAGGTGCAAATTCAGCCCAGAAGCCTATGAATTAAGTAGCCATTGATTATAATGGTGCTTTTATTATCAAATCAAGTGATGACAAGAGCTTAATTAAAAACTCTAAGAAAGCACTTGGTTCCCTATTCTGGATTGGTACTCATGATCAGAAGACTTACCTTCTGGTTACACTTAACTCTACTATCTACAAATATTCCATTAGCAATGGCAAAAGAAATCTCAGTGGTATGTTGAACATCTACAATTAGCGTTTGGTAAAGTCAAGCAGCTTTTCAAGATCATCAACCATCATCTTTCCAAGGAGCATCATATATTCATTTAATTACTCAATGATCCTCACAACAGTGCTTGTGTAGTACATTCACAAAGGCTTAATGACCTAAACCTTGTGCTTCACAAAGTCAAGGCTTTTGACAGTCTTGACCTATGCTGTGCTCTTCATTCCAAGTATAGGGATAAACCCTCCTTCTGCTTCTTGCATATTACCTCACCCTTCCACAGCAAGAATCTGGACAAGGCACCCCAAAAGATATTGTTAAATGCTGCCAAGCATAGATTAGAATTTAATAATCAAGAGGTATCAACCCCCATGCTTATCACTGAGGATAGTCATGACTTGACTAACAGTTCTTGCCTCACTGAAGATTTAATCAATCAAATCTTTACTTGTTCTGTAAACTGGAAAATTGCAAATGATGTCAGTCCTGTCACTCACATAATTGTCATTGGTTCTGTTGGCACATCAGGCATTGGTGGCTTAACCTATCTCATCAAATGGTAGCCCATCCTCAATTTCAGAAAGGATTGCTTCATCAAACAATTAAATGGTGATTTCCGGAAGCCTTGGGATAGATGCAAATCAGAAGTATCTACCTTTGATCTCCTAGACATGACTTATATTGATGTTGTCAATTGCTTGATTGAAGTTACCTATATCAAGCACTAACAGCACTGCATAAACATCACTCTGTGCCACCTTGTGGATGATTTGATGGGAATGCTGGAGGAGCTTTTTATCACCAAGCAGAAGCCTTCACTGCTACAGATCTATCAGCAGATCTATAATTCATATTCATTCATTCATCCTTGAAGGCTTACTTCAAATCAGGCAAGCAGCTGCTGATCATCAAAGATAGTTGGTTCTTCCTATCTCAATGCTTACAAGTTGTTCAGAAAGTTATCCTTTCATGGAGCTGCAAGATTATTGCCAGCCTTCTTAAAGTCTATGACACCAAGGATGACTGCCTTGCTTTAGAGGCAATTTTTAATTCTCCTGAACCCACCAAGGTGACCTCCTACAATAAGTCTAGCAAAGTACCTTCTGGCTTTTTCTTTGTTTATTATCTATCTCAAGTATATGCTTTTATCCATGAAGCTATGAAAGGCTGCAACAACCACAACAATGATTTCTACTATCAGCTCTGGTTCAACTCAGCTGAATTTAATGAATTGTCTATTGATCCTCATCACACCCTTGTTGCTGAAGCAGTTGTCAATCAGGTCAAAAACTATGTTGAACATATTAAGGCTACCACTTTTGCTCTCATAGACTTTATCATCATTGTTGCCTGGACAAGCATCATCAAAGACATCTTCCCCAAGTTTATTGATGGTGGCCCCCTGAAGCTTGTACATCTCTTCAAAATCTTTGCAATGGTCAAAAGTGCTTCTCCTATGTACAGTGTTAACAGTGCATCTGTTGATATTGACATGATGAAAGTTGATAGCCAGTTTCTCTATTCTGTTATCTTCACTGGCCCTAAGACTGCCTTCCATAATTCCTCTGAGATGCCCATGAAAATCACTCTCCCAGCCTCAAGGAATACTTCTGTTTTTTATCCTATGTTATACATGCATGTCTATTCAAACAATGCTACTTCCAAATATGATTATGAGCCAAATACAATATTCTATAGTGAAGAACTCCTAAAGATCTACCAAGCCCCAGTTGGACCTGATATGAATGTAGCTTTTGAGGATTTAATACCAACTGGCATGTAAACAAGATTATATGTGACATGCACAATTGCCTCCTTAAAACACCCAAGATCTATGATCCAAAACTGACTGAGTTTATTGTTAAAGCTAAAGTCAACATTACCATGTGCCTTCTTTACAATATGGGCAAGACATAATCAACCTCATCTAAAAGACTTTGACAAACTTTTCTCACCCAAGAAAGTGGAAACTTTCACAACAGCCCTATTTCAAATTTAGTGGAGGGATATGTTGCAAAATTGAATATATGTTTTATTTGCTTTTGAGTCAATGGGATTCAATCATTGATATGATTTGGAAATAGGCTCCCAAAGTCAGTTTACACTATCCAATTGCTATCACATCATTGAGCTGAATTAGTCAGGCTTATTACCAACCCATATGAGTTTAATAAACACAGCTTTTAACCTTACACTTAACACTTATACTTTGATATTGCCTTTATTTAGCAGTTAAAGCTGGTGTTTAGTAAGCTTTATACAGCCTTAGGATTATCAGTATATTCTATCTATACTTTATTTTAGATAAACTTTAGTGTGTATATTTAGCTAGTTTAGATAGCCCAAATTTACAACAACAGGCATCTTAAGTCAAACTTTGGGCTTGACCCAAAGTTCAACTTGTTCTTTTCACTTCTCTAGCACAAGAAGGAGAAGACCATATCTAAGCTGTGTGATCTGGCTAACCAAATCTCCCATCAAGCCCTCATCTAAGTTGTACCTCTTCACCAAGGCCATCCAGGATGCCACCAAGCACAAGCATAAGTCCTAAAAGCTTAAGCAGCAGCTTGAGCTCATTGCAACTGCACTACTGGAAGGGGCCAAGAGGAAGAAGGGAAAAATGATGAGGAATAAACTTGCTTGCTTGCTTCTATGTTTTTTACTTTTAACTTTTAACTTTTTAGTTTTATTTTTACATTTATTATTTATTTATATAGTAATGATTTCTAAGTGTAGACATTAAGTTTGAAAAAATTAATTATAGTTGAAAGTGAATGGATTATCTTAATTTTTGTTAATTTACTAGTAAAACATAAGATATTCACAGTTGTGCTTATATGAAGTATATCAAATAGATATTAATATTAATTTAATTATTGCGTAAATTATATTATTGTGCTTATCTTTTATTTTTGTCTCATCATAATTTAAATTTCTATAGCAATAAAAAAATATTTTTATAGTGAAGGGTGTAAATTACATAGTAAAATGAGAAATAATTGCTTATTTCTCCTTATTATTATTAGTTAATGAATTTTTATTGCATTTTGAGCCCTCTGAAATCACTTTAGTATAATATAGTTATATAGATTAATTTTTTATATTAAAAGTATTCAGTACGTCAAGTACTGTTAATTAAAAAAGTGTCAACTTTCAGTAGTCAATCAGAAAAAACCAAAATCTCACTTTACTTAATAGTTGACTAACAGGGGGTCAACTACCAGGGATTTGATTTCATAACCGTTGTTATCACAACCACATTCAGAGCACCAAAGAAACTCCTGAAACAGGATAGAAGTAGGAGAGTTCTTAAGTGAACTTCTCTCCCCCACATAATATGGTTTGTACAGAGACCAGGATATAGATTTAATCACTATCATCTAGGTGCCCTCAAAAGTAACAGCTTTTTTTCTGTGCATAATTAAATCAAACTAGTCAATTAACTTATGTGTCTGTGGCATTGTCATGGCACAGCTTAGTTTTATACTAGAGCAGATACAATCCTTATTAAAAAAGATTTTTCAATCTGGTGGAATTAATTAAATATATAAGTAATATAGAGCAATTAAGAATGGTAGAAAACAAAGGGTAGCATTAAAAATATGAAAACTCTTTCTGAGCGTAAATATGAGATATTTAGGTCACCTTAAGTAATCTAAATATATTGATAAACAAATACAGCATAGTACTGAACCTATAAAAAATGAGAAAAACTAAGTCACACATTGATTATAAAAAAGTGCTACACTCATCATCCAAAAGGACAAAGTATATCACTATTTCTACCTCTCACATCTTACTACTCTCATGAAAAACCTCATTTTTCAAGATTAATGAGACTGAAGAAGAGAAAGAACCTGACAGGATCAACTCAAACACTTGCATCTACAAGATCATTTTGCTTTAAGGATGTAGAAATCTTTCAAGAGAAAGACCTTTTAAATAAAAAAATTGATTCAGGAGTTTTATTCTGTCTTTCAAGAAAAGTTTATAGGTCTTTTCATTGACAGGGGTATCTAAAACAAGATTAAACTCAAGGAAAGCATACCAAAGGCAAGACCTATATACTTATCAACACCATAAGAGGGCAAAAGCACAAAGAAATACCTGAAAATCTTAAGGGTAAAAATCACATTCATCAATACAAATCTTTATTTGTAGTGGCAGTCTTATTTATGGCTGTCAGGAATTCTGAGTAGCTAGTGGTTGACTGACCCATTGTCATTCTTAATTGATGAGTTTGGCAACACCTAGACAGCATCCTGCTCATCAGTACTGACAACATAGATTTGGATTAGCTAGATGAACTTAATAATAACCTTATTCCAAATAATAATACAGATTCATAAATGATTACTGATTACTTAGATTAAAATAGATTTGTGGAACACTCAGCTTATTGTGTCTCAGAATATTCAGAAGAAACACAATGATATCAAATATGCTATTATCAATAATAGCCTAGGGTTTCACCCAAATAAGAAAGGTCAAACTGATAGAGTTCCAATGCCACTTTGCAATAAACCTTGTAATAAAAAGTTTCTCCAAGAAATGAAAATCTCATGCCTGTTAGGGAGCCAGGTGTGGGGTGGGGCAGTAGTGGACACAGGTGGTGGAACTGCTGGGCCAGTGGGGAGCACCCACCACAGTATTTGCGCTAACTTAATAATGTATGAGAGGGAATAGCCTATAAGGGACCAAGGGCCATTAGTGGGGACCATGGACTCCATCATCCCTGTCAGATTAATATACATCATTATAAATAGTTGGGTGGATGTGGTCTCATTAGCAACTCCAAGATTTTGAAGGCAGTTGGTCTGTGGAGTGGCCAGAGGAGTCACAGGAATCAAGCACACAGATTAACAGTTATACTTTTCCCTAAAAAGAAGATACTATACCATGTACCAGTAGTCATTGATGTCAACAGTTTTGGGCTTACAGGACCTTGTCAGGGTTTAAAAGGAGGATTTTCTCTAAGGTGAATCTGGAGAACATAGGGTTTAATGGATACATAGTAAAATTTATATATCTGAAAGGAGCACCAGGAGGACAGAATAACACTGTCATAGCCCATACCAGAGTCCAACTGGACTTCCAAAGGAGAGGCAGGCTGGTCCTGGAAAACCATGTACACAATTGGGGCAATCCTGAAAAGGTAGTTTAAAGCAGTGTCCCATGGATGCTAAATTCTAGTATGGGCACAACCTGAATGGCTAACCCCAACACTGTAATATAGACAAAGCCTAGTTTACCAAAATCTTGGACAGGAGGCGCGTTGGGCAGGGAAAGAGCACCTGTAATTTCCTTCATAATGGTTGGGGTCTGGCCTTTGTTGTGGCCAGGATAAAGATCCAGATGGCGGGACTGATAGAACTCCAATTCAAGGGAGAAAGCTGGCGTAACCAAAGGAATAAGATCAGGACCAGATGGAAAGGGGAAGTTATGTGAGTATCATATGGTTGATTCACATAAAAATTCAAATAGAATAATTATATTGGAAAAAAAAATTAACAATTACTGCAATAAAATAATGAGTCCTGGCATAAAAAATAATTATTAAGATTATGTAAACAATGAGGAAGGCTTTCCTTACTCCTTCCTTAAACTTACTGGAAATAACTTAGTCTCTAGTGCAACCAATAGCCTGGTGGCATTATTTTTAGTGGTATTTTTACTATCTTTGGAAATTGTGTGCTGGGGCCTAGAGATGGGTGCACATTGGCTGCTTCTTCATAATTATGGGTTTGGCTGAAGCATGCTGAGGTGCCATAACTATTAATATAACCCACAAGCAATTGGTTTCCTGACTGCTTGATTGAGTAATTGCTGGTACAATTTATCATTTCCTGATATAAGAGAGGCCTGATTTTGTGTTTATTGCTGATCCCAGGGGTTTGGGGAACATGTGTTGTAACCAAGTTTCCAGACTCGCCTGCTAACATATCTTACAATAAACAGGAGGCGCTGAATGAGCCGCCCCTTGACATATCTAACGTTATGGGTTAATCTGATGGCAATATCAAATGGCGGGTACTTCTGCTAATTAGGAGCACTGCCAATTTGACTTGCTGATTCCCGCACAAGTTATTCCTTGGCTTCAAACCTTACATGGAACTTCCCCCTATGCCACCCCCTTGTGGCCTTGTGGCTTTCCCCATATAGTATATTAATCACAATATTCTACAATAAACAACACCTTATTCTTATTATTCTGTCCTTTCCTATTGGACTGTTGTCTTCCCCAATTCAGTGTACTGGATCCCCATTGGTCCAGTTGCAACAGTGGTAGCAGAAGTAGGTTCACAACCTATTTTAAAACAAAATTCTCCCCAAGAAAGACAGAGTATGGGCCGCATGGCTACTCCACAACAAGAGACATTCCTTCCAATCCCCAAGGGGGACATTCCCGAGAGTTATGTCATCTATCAAGATCAGCTAGTTCTCACCAGTGTATACAATTGGCTCTGCCTCAGGCAGTGTGACGCTAACGTCACCCTGCCACAGTTGGACCTGTCTCAAGGTTTGCTAAACCTCCAACTAGAGTCCTTTGCTGGCGGTGTCAAAGGAGTTGACATTGTCAGTTGGCTCCAGTCCACCAAAACACGCCTTTGTATCTGTCAGGTCCCGGAGTCCATGTGGGTTGCCACTGCATCTGGCCGCCTCACAGGGCCTACCGCTGTGTGGTTCACCAACTGGGCCAGCCAGGAGTTTGACGTCACCTGGGTGACATTTCAAGACGCCGCCAAATCCCAATATAGTGAAACTTTCTCTCCCATTGTCTTGGGGACTCCCCTCTTAGCCATCAAGCAGACTGGTTCTGTCCCCAAGTATCTCACCGCTTGGCAACAAGCCCTTGCTGCTGCCCCCAAAGCAGTGACCAAGGGGAATTCCATGTTGCTCACTCTCATTGTTAATGGATTAAAACCCCATATTTGCTAGTGGGTTCCCGTTGGTTGCTGCACCTCTATCAACAACTGCTATAAAGCCATCCTAGAGGCCAATAAACCAGGCTTCAATGGGCTTCCGCCGCACCAACAATGCTCCACCCCAACCACATCCTGCACCTAACAATGGCCAAGGTCAAGTGGGCCATCACCAACCTTGTCAACAAGAAAGTGCAACTAAACGCCCCCATAAGGGGGAGCTCTAGATAGTGCTACTTGAGGACCAGGGAAAAGCCTGGAGGTTGTAACAACAAGAGGCCTTACAACCCCAACTGACCCGCCCTCTCAGCCCTTGCTTGCAAAGAACTCCCACAACTACAATATTCACGAGGTCAAAACCCTAGACGTCTTTCAGGTCCATAGCAACAACCCCATGCTGCAAGCCACTCATTCCGCAAATAAAGTAACACACTTGTCCTATCCCTTCTGTTTCTGTGGGAATACCCACAAGTTACTGGTAGACACTGGGGCTGATCACACCATGGTAGATCAGGCGTTCACTGACTCCCAGCAATTAGACCAAGTACCCAGCAGATTCAAAGCAGTACATGTAGCCAATTCCCGCAGGATTGCCATCACCCATAAGACGTACCCTTCTCTGTAAGAATGGGGAACATCCAGGTTAAGCTCTCTGGACCAATCATGGCAGGCCTCAGCCACAACGTAATTGCTGGCCTTGACTGGCTCCAGCATAACCGTTCCTACATCAACTGGGATACCTCTGTCATCACCCTCAATAGAAATGGGGTGGGGTTCCAGATTATCCCTGTGGAAATGAACAAGCTACTACATGACACTGGGTTGTCAGAATAACAGAGACAGGCTCATACAATTTCAAGGGGGAAACTAGACTTTAACCAATGCTCAGTCAAAGTTATCCGTGCAGAATCATCTGCAGTCCCTCCCTTGTCATCATCACTACCACCAGTGCTAGCTGCACTCCTTGAGGTGTACAAGGATGTATTCAGTGAAACACTCAAACAAATATCTCTGCCCTGGGAGATCCAGCACGCTGTACAACTTCAAGGATTGTTACCTTAAGCACAACCATTATACTGTCTCATACCAAAGGAAGATGTTACCCTCTGCCAGCACCTTGTGGACGCGCTCAATAAGGGCTTTATTTGCCCCTTGCTGTCTCCATACAGGGCAGCCGTCTTCTTTGTAGCCAAGAAGGATGGGTCTCTTTGCCTGGTCACGGATTACCACGCCTTAAATAGGAGACAGTTAAAAATAAATACCCCCTGCTGCTGATTAACAACCTGTTTGATACACTTGCAGGCGCAAAGGTCTTTAGCAAGATTGATCTCACTGCAGGGTACAACCAGGTCCAATTTGCACCAGGGGATGAGGCAAAAACTGCCTTCCGCACACGCTATGAGTTGTTCAAGTGTTGTGTCATGAACTTTGGAATGACCAACGCTCCCTCCACCTTTGCCATGTGATGAACAAAGCCTTTAAGGAACTTATTGGAAAGTGCGTGGTTGTGTACCTCAACAACATTATTGTCTTCAGTCAAGAGCAAACCACACACCTCCAACACCTCTGCACTGTCCTAGACACCCTTTGGAAACCCAGCTAAAAGCTAAACCCTTCAAATGTGAGTTCCTCAAGTTGGAGCTACTAATCCTTGGGCACATCATCTCTGCCCAAGGGATAAAGCCTGACCCTGCCAAAATCAAGGCAATCACTAGCATGTTGCCCCCCACTGATGTGGGCCAAGTGCAAACATTCTTAGGCATGGTTGCCTATGTACGCAAGTTCATCCCCAATTGCAGGGAACTAATTGCACCTCTCACTGAGCTCCTCAATACCAAACAGCGCTTCCATTGGACCCCCACCAGAGACCAAGCCTTCAAGACGTTGAAGCAAAGGCTCACAACAGCACCAGTACTGCAGTTTCCCAACCAAAATCAACAGTATGAACTCAAGACTGACACCTCTGGCAGGGCCATAGGGGCGTGCTAAGGGTGGAAACTTACAATGGCGTCTTCCTCCCCGTAGCATATGAGTCCAGGAAGCTCACTGACTCAGAACAACATTATCCCATCCATGTAAAGAGCTGGCAGCCATTGTACACTGAGTTGAGAAGTGGCACTGTTACTTGGAAGGTGCAACCTTCCCACCCCGCGTTCTGACGGACCACAAGTAACTCCAATACTTCAACATGCAGTCCCATTTGACACACCGCCAGGCAGGATGGGTTGAGCGTCTCTCCCCCTATCAATTACGCATCAAATACAAGCCTGGAAAGGAACTTGTCACAGCCAACGCTTTTTCATGACTCTATGTAGCGTCCATCACTGGGGACAACGGTTTGTACCCAGATTAGCCCATGCTCTACCTGCGCCCTAAGGCAACCACTATGAAGGCCTTAACTTGGTCATCATCTCCAAGCTGAAGGACAAAAAAATTTAGTTCACCATCAATGCTGGTAACGTCTGCCACCAGGCAGAGACAGGTGAGAAGACGCCTTACATTCCCATCACACAACAAGGGGACACCATCTTGCACTACCACTAAACCTTGGGTCACGTCAGAGGGTGAAACCTCTTTGAGATTATGAAACAAAAGGTTTGGTGGCCGCGCATGCATCAAGACATCTTGGATCTCCTTGAGACGTGTGTGTTGTGTGAAAGAATACATCCAAACATGCACCTCCCAAGTCTGTCCTACCCATCAAGCCTATGGAACCCTTTGAGCAGTGGGCTCTTGACATTGTGGGACCGCTCCCAAAGACAGACTGGGTAAGAAGTACATTATCACCACTATCAACTATTTCACTTGTTGGCCAGTGGCGTGGGCAACAACCAACCACACCACCACCACCATTACCCGCTTTATTGGCAAAGAGATTGTGGCTCGCTTTGGGCAACCCAAGCATCTCATCACAGATGGCGGACCCAAACTTGTTGGACACGTTGTGAAGGCATACTGTGACAAGAACGCGCTCCAGCATATAGTCACAATCCCCTACCATCCGCAAGCCAATGGACGCATGGAACTGTTAAATGGCTCCCTGGTTCAACTGATTGCCAAGCTCTTGCAAGAGCACCCTAACACTGCGTGGACTGAACATCTTCCCACCGCCCTACTGATCCTGCAAGCAAGAATCAACAGGGTCACTGGGTTCAGCCCTAGCACCCTGGCCTTTGGAACACCTGACAGTCTGACAGGGGTTAAACAGGGGAAACTACGGTCCAAGGTTCCTGACAAGCCCCCCTAGTGACAACTCCATCCCTAGACCAATGGCGTGCCAAAGTTTGGGAGATCAAACACAAGCAGATTGCAGGAGGGACAAAACACCTTGAAGCTAGATAAACCATAGGTAACACCGTCTACACCCTCAATCCCAATTCTGCCAAATTAGAACCCAACTGCCTAGGGCCCTTCAAGGTAGCTGCAGTCTATGACAACCACACCTACCAACTTGAGGATACCCAAGGGAACACCAAGAAGCTTCACCATGATTGCTTGCGCCCCTGCTGCACCATTCCCACACAAAGGTTGTTTGTGCATACCTTCCCAGACCTTCCGCAGACTCCAATCTGGTGTCTGACAACAAGCAGGGGGCAAGGGGGGGTGTTGCAACCAAGTTTCCAGACTTGCCTGCTAATGTATCTTACAATACACAGGGGGCGCTTGATGAGCCGCCCCTTGACGTATCTAACATTATGGGTTAATCTGATGGCAATATCAAATGGGGCGTACTTTATCCTAATTAGGAGCACTGCTAATTTGACTTGCTGATTCCCGCACAAGTTATTCCTTGGCTTTAAACCTTACATGGAACTTCCCACTATGCCACCCCCTTGTGGCCTTGTGGCTTTCCTCATATAGTATATTAATCACAATATTCTACAATAAACAACACCTTATTCTTATTATTCTGTCCTTTCCTATTGGTCAGTTGTCTTCCCCAATTCATCATACTGGATCCCCATTGGTCCAGGTGCAACACATGGGCCTTGTAAATCCCTGGCCATTTGCAGTCAAGAAGGGGGTTTTCCTCTTGAAAGGCAATTGGTTTTTTTTCACACAGTTGGTTGTGCTGTATCCAGGAAGGCTAGCTGATTGTCTTGGGCATTCTGGGCCCTGAAATCATCTCCTACTATGGTTGAGCTCGCAGAGCACAGCTCTATATTCCAGGACTTGTATTTCTCCATCAGAGTAGTTGTATTCTTCAGGCTGAATTCTGGCTCTTGAGTATTCTCTTTGTTTGGGTGCCCTTTCCATTTGATCATAAAATGTGGTTTTTGATATTGAAGTTTGTATCATAAGATGGCTTAAACTTTGTGTATTGTGAAAAATCCTAATTTAGGAACAGCGCCCATGTCAACACTAAAAATGTCAACAGTGGCCATGTTGACACTTTTAATGTCAACACTATAGTAAAGTGACAACCCGGTTTTACTTAATGTTGTTTCCTGGATGTTGACACTTTTTTAATTAACGGCACACTTTACCCTGAAAATTTTTAATATAAAAAAAATTTTAAAATGGTTATTATAATAAAATGACCCTAGAGAGTTCAAAAATAGAATAAAAAATACCATAAGTAATAAGAATAAGGAGATATAAGCAACTATTTTTTCAGTTTACTATGTAAATTACACTCTTTATTATAAAATTATTTTTTATTCCCATAAAAATTAAAATCCAATTGACCAAAAATAAAGATATTTTTATATATCATAATAACCACAAAATATAAGAAAATTCTAATTTAAATTTATTATACTTCATATAAGCATAACTGAAATTATCTCATAGCTTAAAGATAAATTAACATAATATAAGATATTTCTTACAAAACCACATTGAAAATGTATCTGAAACTTACCATTTATACCTAAAAAGATTAGTACTATCCAAAAAAATTAAAAAAATTTAAAAATTTAAAAGTAAAAAATATATAGGCAAATCAAAGAAAAGTTTATTTGGCTAATTAAAGCCACCAGCAAGAGCAGTTGCAACGTCCTCAAGGTACTTATTGATCTCTGCCACCTTGTACTTTTTCTTTACTACCTTCTGCACATCCTCCTGGTAGTCCTGGTCCTTAGACTTCCTCTTCTTGGGGGCCACCCAGTTGGCCAGGTTGCAGAACTTGGAGACAGTCTGGGCCTGCTCCTCCTGCAGCTTGGAGAAAAACTTGTTGAACTTGGGGTTGGTCCCAAACTTGGTCTTCAAGTGCTTGTGCCAAACCTCAAGGCTAGAGGTGGTCTTCATCTCCCACTTGAGGCAGGCGCCTTAAGTTCCAAGGGGCAGTGGCCCTGCTCTTACCTCTCCGGGCAGTCACCTTCTTGCCCACCCATTGCCGCTCAAAGTACTCCAGGTAGCCTTTGAAGATGGTGGAGTACTTCTTCACATAAGCATCCTCCAGGAGGGCCTCAAAGCCAAGCCCAGTATGCTCTGGGCGCACAAAAGCCAAAGCAGCAAACTGGGTCAGGGCAAAGCGGCACTTACCCTTACCATTGTTAAGATACTTGTTGAAAAGGTCCTTCTAATTCTTGAGATTCTTGACAAGGGCCTGCAAAAAATGGAAGAAGCAGCCCTGGAATTCTCCATCAAAGGTGGCCTGGAAGGCTCTGAACTGAGCCTGCTCAAAGTCCATTATGATAACTTTTGGCCCAAGTGAGTGCGCATGAGCTAGCTGCTCAGCAGCTAAGGTTGCCTCATCCTTCTCAACGGAGGAGGGATTGGCCCTTGTGGTGTGGGTGGGAGGGGGGAGCTGGTTGGTGGGAAGGGAGCTCAAAGCATCCTGGACAATCTTGAAAGCTCTGGCATAGACCTCTGTCTTGGCACCAGGAAGGAGAAAGAACACAAGAGGGATGACCTGGTCATTGAACTGCCCATGCAGGACCCAAAGCTGCTTAAAGAGAGGGGGGCAAGTAGCAAATGTGCCATTGCACAGCCAGGTGGTAGCAGTGTTCAGCTGCTCCAGGTTTTGGGTTGTGGCGTAGGCTACAATCTTATCCTACACTTCCTGCCCATTGTCATGGAGCAGGAACATCTCACCATCCTCTGTCTTCTTAAGGGCATCAGTGAGGACCAGGTCCTTGATTTTGGTGGCACTCTTGGCCAGGGGGTTTGAGGCTTGACGCCTATCACTCACAAACTTGACCAACTGATTGTGGGTTGGCACCCTCTTCAAGTTGGTAGGATTCAGGTACTTGCAAGCAAGCACAGCCAGCTGGGTGGCAGAAAGGTCTTTGGAAGTGGGCATAATGTGCACCAGATACCACTTCAGGAGGCAGGAGATGGTAGTGTTGGGCATGCTGCAGGTATACTTGCCCTTTATGGTTTGGACCAGGTCCCAGCGCTCAGTGTTGAGCCGCACTGGACAGGAGCGGTCCTCACAGGTGTAATGGCGGCTCTTAAAGCCCCGGTTGGCATTGTTGCATGAGAAGATGTATCCATTGGTCACCATGGCTGGCCACCTTTAACACTCATGATGGGGAAAAACTTGGGCAGGGTGGAAGGAACCTTGAACTTGCCATCAACGTTGCAGATGTTGTGGGCCAACAGAGGGTCCCAAGGGCCAGAAGGAGCATGGCAGAAGCCAGGGAAGTAATCAGGGCAGGGCTTTGTATCATCCCCAGATGAGCTTGAAGGGGGAGAGTTTGGCGGGGGTGGGGAAGCAGAAGGGGGCTTGTTGTGGTGCTCCTCATGTGCAGAAGATTTATCCTTGGGTGGGGACTTTTGGGCTGAGCGCTTCTTCTTGGTTGGCTCCTTGTCAGAAGCCAAGTTGTAAAAACTGTGCTCTGTAAGAGAGCCATCAGTTTCCTCTCCCCCAGTGGAATGAACAGGGCTCTTCTCAAGAAAGGGCTCAGGGGAGGGCTTGGGGGATGGTTTGGGGGTGGCCTTCTTTGACAAGACAGGCTTCTTCTTGGTGGCTTTGGTAGGCTTGGAGGAACGCTTGGTACCCTTTGGCTGCTTAGAGGTGTTCTTGTCCTAAAATAATAAGTAAAATGGTTTAAAATAAAGCAAAGTATGTAAAAAAAACAAACAAAACAACTTAAAAAGCATAATATATAAAAGTAAATCTTAGATGGTTTTTCTTGGCATTTAAATGTTAAAAATTATTTGTATAGTTTTTATTTTATTAAAGTTATAAATAACAAGATAAAAATTGATAGAAATATATGAAAGTATTATATTTAGATATAGATTTTATTTTAAAAATTAAAAAAATAAGAAAGAGCAAAGTAAAATATACAACATATTAAAAAATCAGAAGTTTTTATTATATAAAACATAAAGTTTTATATGTGAGAAGTGAAAAGCGTCAACATTATGATTGACAATTAGTAAAAAAAGCTGAATTCTCACTGTTGATTACAAAAATTGTAGGCATTATTTTTGACAGCATTCTCACTGTTGACATTATTTTGAAAAGTTACTATGAAAAACATAGTACACTTAATTAAATTTACGCGGGCTAGCAAAAAATTAACCTTTTCCTGTGTATTTTTGTTCACATATAAAAATAAGTTAAAAAAGTATCAAGGCTCTTTATTTCTTTATTAAAAATTATATTTGGGTAGTGAGAATATGATTTTTTACCATTGCGCTTATATGAAGTTGTTAAGAAGTTGTATTCAAGTAGTGAAAAGGGTAAAGTGTTGACAACATCACTTACAACATTCTTTATATGAGGTGGCATATTAATCTAGGCTTAATTGCGCCACTCTAATTTGCTTAACTCCACCCCAGGGGGTGATCACAAGCAAATAAACAACATTTACGAGTGTTGACATTATTTTTAATAATAAATTCTATAGTAACTTACATAGTAAGTCACGCTTAAATTATTGGATCACTGTTAGCATCCAATCCACTTAATATATTAAAGCCGTAATAAGTGCCACATATATATTTATAACATGAACATTCCAACAATCAAATATATGCACACTGTCTTTTTCAATATAATAATTCAATAAAAAAATTTTAAATGCACACTTTTTTTACTGTAGATGCTTCAGTTTTGTTATTAAAAATAAGTTCTGCTAAAAAGTGACAACATTGACACTTTTACGTCGTGAAATCAAATAAAAAATAAACTAATTTTTATTAGTAAACGTAAAGAAAAAATCAGGTTAAATCAAGTCTTTTATTAAGCTTAATATTAAATTGTGTTGAGATGGCCACAATTTTGTTGTGTTTTCTGGGTTTGCACCCCTGAACGCTTTAAAAAAGAATTAAGCTAGCGCAACTAGCAAAAAACATAGGAGATTTAGAGTTTTGAGTCAACAGTGGCCATGTTGACAAAGTGTCAACATGGCCACTGTCAACATTTTTAGCGTCAACATGGGCGCTGTTGCCCTAATTTAATAGGGGGAGCTGTTCTTACTAATTGATGTGGGAGAGACAATCATTTCTTTTTTGATATCAGGAAGCAGTGGAATACATCATAGATCTTCCATCTGGAGATTGTTCTAACTAGTTTGCTATGGCGCCAATGCGTTTTAGGACCTTGTAGAGACCTTTTTTCAGTGGCTCAAACTAGCACACAGGGCAGTGGTCTTGATGTTTTTTGCACTGAGGTACATGGTGTCTTCTACTTCTTTGGCTGTCCAGGGCTTTGTTCATGTTGGCAAAATCCTTGTATACTTGTACTGCTCTTCTCAGGTTCTGGGCACATTCTTCTTGGCACCCAGGATGTTGCTGACCCAACATTGTCCTTCTGAGTTGTCAGCTTCCTCTAAGGGAGGGGTGTCTCATGTGAGGTTGAATCTGTAGTTGGCCTCAAAGGAGGACATTTTAGTGGATCTGTGGTCTTAATTGTTAAAGCAAACTGGGTAATTGGTAGGTGAGTTACCCAGTTGTTTTGTTCTGAGTTTAAATAGCATCTTAAGTACTGTTCAAGGACCTGTTTCACTTTCTTGGTCTTTGTGACGGATCCAGGAAATTAATACTTGTTTTTTCATTATCCCAGTCTGACTCTTTTAAAGTTTGACATGGAATCCTTTATGTAAGCTTTGATGAGCTTGGATTCCAGGCAAGCAATCTTGGTGTTAAACTTGTTGTCATCTGGTGATCACTTCCACGTTTTTTGCTTCCCATAGTCTTAGATGCAGACCATCTCTTTCATTCCATGGTAGTCTTATTTCAGTTGAAAGCCAAAAACACAAGGCATAAAAAGATTGAGGGGAAAGCAACCATTGTCACACATAAGTATCATTTTTTATTAATTATTATCATGTTTCCATTATATACCAATTGGGGTACATTTGGCTGAAAACCCCTCTTGTTCCGGAATCACCCTGGATTCCTATCACATGGTTTATGACATAACAGCGTCATTCAATCCAGATCTTAACCAAAAAGATCTTCACACTCTTAACCTATAAGAATGTGCCCTAATACATTCCAGAATCACCTGATTCCTTCTGTGGAAATGTATTGCTTTGGCTTGAAGCATTCCAGACTTCTGGCGCCAAAACCCTGTGGAATATACATATTCCTGATCCAAGCTATCCTTGTTCCAACTGGGAACCAGCTGATCAATCTTGAATGTATAGACATCATTTTCTACATTTAGTTATTTTTGCATTTAATGGTTTTTTGCCTTAAAAACCCATTAAACTGCTTTGAAACTTGAACCAGGCGCCACCGTGGCGCCCAGAAATTTCCCCAGGCGGCGCCCCAGCGTCTGAGAAAATTTGATAGTGGCGCCTTGGCGCTTTGCAAATCCATTTTGGCCCTTTGATTAAATCCTCATCAATCATATTCCAAGGTATATATATTAATTAACTTTCCCAGTTTCATAATCTGAACTGTTCAGACTATTCATTACGGCCCTCAATTAGTACAGCCTAATTGATTCCTGGATATCAATTACTATGCTGGAAAGTCTCTCCAAGGCCTATCCTATTGTTTTGAATTTCAACCTATGAAATTCATCACAATTCAACCTCTTTGTGAAACCACAGCCCAATGTGACTGTAGTACGGTCACAGTCTCCCTGTTGCTCTGAGGGTGATATGCAGTTAACAAAAAGATTTTTATCCCCAAGTCTTTTAGGATTTGGGCCCAAAACTTGGAGGTGAATTGGGGGCCTCTATCCAACATCACTTCTTGTGAGAGCCTGTGGTTCATGAATACATTGTTCTTGAATAGGGGGTGGTCTCTTTTGTAGTTACTTTGGTTGTTAGGATGAAGTGAGTCATTTTGGTGAAACTGTTGACAATTCAAGGATGATGTTGAATCTCTTTGAGGTAGGTAACTCCATAATGTAGTCCATGAATACTGACTTCCAAGGACCTTCTACAATCCAAAGAGGTTTTAGTAATCCTTCTGGCTTTTCTTGCTTAGGCTTGGTACATCCACATGTCTTGCAGCCACTGAGGTATCCTTCAATATCTGGCTTCATCCTGGGCCACATGCAGGTTCTCTGAATTCCTTTGAGAGTCTTTGTACGCCTAGGGTGTCCTGACTTGGGGGAGTTGTGGTATTCCTTCAGTATCTCTAAGCGCATTGGGCCTTCTGGTACATAGGTGCGTCCATGTAGCTGTAGGGTGTTTCCATGTAAAGAGTAGCCTGTTTGGTAGTTTTAACTGTTGATATCTTTATTTAAGTCTTCCATGATGGAGATGCAGTGATGGTATATAGTCTGGGTTAGTTGTATTTCTTCCCTTCTACTGGCTAGTCCCAGGAATAAGAGCATTGGCTCAATAATGTTTAGGGACAGCAAGGATTTAGTATTGAATTCTTCAATCTCTTTGGCGCTAGGGAAAAGGTCTGCTCTTTGGCTTAGGTCATCAGGCACAATGTTGATCTTGCCAGGTTTGTAGCTGATTGATAAGTTGTAATCTGCTAGGAATAGGGCCCATCTAGCTTGACGCTGATTTAGTTGTTGTGGTTTGAAAAGTATGTCAGGTTCTTGTGATTGGTCATGATTTTCACTGGGTGGTTGGCGTCACACAAGTATCTTCTCTAATGTTTCAAGGACTAGATGATAGCAAGCCTCTCTTTATTGTAGATGGGGTAGTTCAACTCAGATAGAGTGAAATTCCTTGAATAGTAAGCTACAGGGTGAAGCTTACTATCAAGCCCCTCCTGAAGCAACACCCCCCAATGCAAAGTCAGAGGCGTCTGTCTCCAAAATAAAGGTTTATCATAAACTGGCATTGTCAAGACAGGGGCGGAAACAAAGGCATTCTTTAGCAACTCAAAGGCAGATTTGGCGGCGTCATCCCACACAAAGGGGTGTTTCTTGGAGGTGAGGCGGGTCAGGGGCAGGAAGATAGAAGAAAAATTATGGACAAATTCCCAGCAGAAGTTTGCTAGTCCCAGGAAACTTCTGACCTCCTTGTGGTTTTTAGGTTCAGGCCATGACAACACGGCCTCTATTTTGATGGGTGTCATAGAAAATCCTCCTTTTAGTACATTTTACCCCAAGAACTCTACTTCATCTTGGGTGAACTCACATTTCTAGAGTTTAACAAATAGTCTGTGTTTCTTGAAGCGTTGAAGAACAGATTGAAGGTGTTCAAAATGTTCTTTGGGGGTGCAACTGTAGATGAGGATGTCATATAAGTAGGCTACGCAACACTGATACTTGAGTCCTACCAAGACCATGTCCACCATAGTTTGAAAGATGCTGGGCGCGTTGTACAACCCCAACAGTATAACCAAGTATTTGTAGAGGCCTTGTCTAGTCTTGAAAGCAGTCTTTCATTTGTCAACAGGCCTGATTTAGATCTGGTTAAAGGCATATCTCAAATCAACCTTTGAGAAGACGTTGGATCCTGAAAGCTGGTCTGAGAGGACTTTGGCATTTGGTACAGGGTATCTGTTTTTCACAGTGATGCTGTTTAGGTCCTGGTGATTGACACAAGGACTTAGGTTGCCATCCTTCTTTTTAACAAACAGTAAGGGGGATGAACAAGGAGATTTGGAGACGTGTATATGGTAGGACAAGCCATTTCAAAAAACAGCATCTCAAAAAATGCCATCTCAAAATACGCCATCTTGATTTTTAACTATTTCAATTTTATAGTAAAAACAACATTTTGATTTACAGCATTTTGACTAAGAGAACCAGTTTTAAAATTTTAGATTTTTTGAACTCCAAAAATAATCCCAAAAATTCTCAAAATATAAAATCCAAAAAACATTTCTAGGCTTAAAAATCCTCAGAATTCCAAATCTGCAATAAAAAATGGGGTCAATTAGTAGCAACAAGGTTGCGTAAAGTCCAAAAGTTAAAATAATCCCAAAAAAAACCATTTTCATATATTTTAACTATAAACTATGCTTTAAAAATAAACATATATTTGTACCAAATACCAAAAAAGTTAAAGAATAGTAAAATAAAAGGAAATAAGAGAGAAGATAAGAAAAGTTTAGTGCAAATAGGCTCAAACATTGGTATAAAGAGCAACTGAGATAGCTTATAGATGCTCAAGATTTCTATCCTTAGGATAGTAGGCAAGGACCACCTTGCTGATTTCAGTATACTTTTTCACCGCTTTGATTTGCAGGGGGGATCATCCTTGGTCTTGATGCCTGTTTTAGAGAGGCGGGTGGAGATGGCCTGCTGGGTTTTGAGATGCACCATGATCTTATTGAATTTGGGCTTATGAACCCTAACCCTTGTAGCAAACTGGCTATGCCACCCTTCAAGGGAAGAGCTGGTCATAATGAGGTTGTCTTTGACCTGCTTGAAACAGTTCCAAGTGATTGAGTCACCGCCTTTTCTAATGTGGCGTGTTCCATGAAACACTCCAACCCATTGAGTCTCAAAATACTCAATGAACGGAGCAAAGGCTGCCTGGTTGAGCTGGATATAAGGATGGCGGAGGAGGGCATCATAAAAGGCATTGGTCTCCTCATTTTGCACAAGGGCAAGGGTAGCAAAGCAATTAAAAACGTCCTTTGCTTCCTTTGTGCCTTCAGTGTAGACCAGCTCATGAAGTGCAGAGCACTTTTGAAGGCGGCGGCAGAGTGCCTGCCAAAAGTGAAAGTAGCATCCCTGAGGAGAGCTCTTGAAGACTCTAATAAAAGCATTGGCCTGAGCCTGCTCAAAATCCACTACCAGATATTCATGTTAGAGAATATTTCTGGCTGCTTCTTGGGGCTGGGGCGTTTTCATCCTGGGACTGAGCCATTTTCTTGTACCCTCTAGTCTCCTTGGGCTCCTCTTAAATAGTTGGGGGATTTCATCAAGTTTGGCCTTTAAAATCATGAGTACCCAGACATATGTTTCCTGCTTCTTGTTGGGAAGGAAAAAGAATACAAGGGAAAGAAATAGATTACCAACCTGCCCATGGATATTCCAAAGCTGGCTGAAGAGCTTTGGGCAGGTTGAGAAAGTTACATCTGCAAGCCAGGTCTTGCATTTTAAAAGGTTGCACAGATCCTGGCTTGTGGCAAAGCAGATGATACGCTCTGGAGCATGTTGACCATCATAGTGAAGAAGGAATCTCTCCTCATGGCAAGATAGTTTTTGCTCCTTGGTAATGATCAATTGGTCAATGGAGCTTGCACTGACGCCTTCAGTGCTCAGAGCATTTCTCTAATCAGTGATATATCTATGTAATTTTGAGGCGCCACCAACAGTTGCTAGTTGGGTATCATTTAAATTAAGGAGAACATTCTTGATAACCTCAGTTGCAGTCTGATCCTTTATGGTTGGGATCACCTGGCAAAGAAACCAGCAGATAAGTTGATAGAGAGGGTCAAAAGGCTCAGCACAGTCATGTTTAACAGTTAGGGCTTTAAATCAAGTGAAACCATAAGTGGTGAGACTAGCTGGACAGCCAAAGTTATCAAATTTGAAGTGATGTTAACGGATGGGTTTCTTCTTGTTGTTACAGCTGAAGCTGTAGCCCTTGTAGACAAAGCCAACGCCCCCTTTCTTAGTCATAATTGGATAGCTGATAGGGTACAATGTTGGCACAGCAAAGGTGCCATTTTGGCTGCATACATTTTGGATGGAGTTATGGTCTCAGAGCTCAATTGGCTCATCTGCATGAGCACCAGGCTCAGGCCCCTGCTCCTCTTCATCCTCAGGCTCTGAAGTGGGGTCAGAATGGCAATTGAAGTTGAATAACTTCTCTTGAGGATCAGAGAGGGAGTAAAAAAATGGAGAGTGAAGAGGGGTAGGACTGTTTTCCTCTTGTTCAGGTGATGGAGTTGGGGTCTTGGGGGGAGCTTTGGCCTTCAAAGGCTGCTTTTTTGAGGTAGTCTTGGCTTTTTTGGCCTTGGGAAGAGTGATTTTGGACTTTGAGGCCTTGGGCGCAGCTTTGGCAGTTGACTTAGGAGGCATCTAAAAGTGAATTAGCATCAAAATATGGGAATTTTGGGGGTTGTTTTTAAAGAGAAAAATGAGAATGTTTTTATTGTAAAAGTATTAATTTTTTTACATAGAATTGTAGAGGAGATTTAAAAATATATACTATCAAAATTTCAAAGTTTTTTTTGAAAAAATAATTTTTTTATTAGTAACACAAGTATGCAAAACTTTGAGTTTTGACTAAAAAACTTGCAGTTGAAATGGCGTTTTTGAAGTGATGTAATTGAGGTACTGTAGCACAAAACATAGTGTTTTTGACCATTTTTATATTAAATTAACACATTTACGGTGGAACTACCTCAACCAGGCCAAAGAGTAAAACTTGAATTTCTCAAAAAATAGCTTATACAACTGGGGTTAAAAAGTACCTAGTTGGTTAGAGGAGGCCAAAAATATATATTTACATAGTTTCAGGAAATTTCTTACATTTTTATTAAGATTGATTTTGATGTTAACTAGTACTTTTGAAAAGTGGAAAGCATAAATTGCGGTGGGGGGATCAATATAGTGTAGCCTGCCGTCATATGTAATTTTTCCTTATTTTCCCCCATCTATTGTGCACATCAAATTAATTGGGTGATATGAAACCAAGTTGAATTTGAAGTGACAAATTGAATTGGAGTAATTACCCCCTTCCATATTAAAATTACTATTAAAATATTTTATTAAGAGAACTCTTATCAACATATCCATGTATAATAAAGTTATAAAATACATATAACAAAGCTGGTTTTTTTACCCAGCAATGACAATCACTAGAAGGACTATCATAGTGGCGTCTATTTAGGTTATTATTAGTATAAGTGTCTTAGATTAATACTATAGGAACATCTTCTGGCACTATACAACAGGCTTTTTTTAGTTTGGGTAAAAGCTTATTTTAGTTTAAGATAAATAGTGTGATTCAAAATTAGGTAAAGTCAATATGGCTTAAACATGCCCCACACTAAGTGATTTCATATGTAAATAAAGTTAGCAAAATAAAAATTAAGTTAATCTGACTTGAAGTGACAGAATTGAGATGGCGTAAATTTGAAATGCCGTATTATGAAGGTATATGTAAATTTTAACTATTTTATTGTTTATTTTATTTTTTTGTGATTCAAAATTACTAACGCAAAAAATGCCACCTCAAATTAAATTCAAGATGGCGTTTTTTGAGATGCTGTTTTCAAAATGGTAGGTCCTACCATGTATATATCCCTTCTTCAACATCTTGTCCAAGTACTCTCTTAAGGCAACTTGTTCCTTCATGTTGAAACTGTAAACAGGTCCATACTTAGGTTGGGTTTCTGGGAGGAGGTCAATGGTGTGGTCAAACAGAATGTGTTTAGGCAAGGCGGTGGCTTCTTCTTCTGAGAAGACAGACTCCCAAGGCTTCAAACATTTTGGGATATCAGCTTTTTAAGATTCCATGGCAATGTTGGTTAGCTCAGGGGTCTGCTGAGGGTTCAAGCAGGGAACCTCTAAGGTTTAGCTCTCATGAGTGACAGTCACCTGATTATTCTTATAGTCTAAGTTCAGTTGGTGGTCAACCCACCATTCAAAACCTATAACTACAGGTTTGGGAAGCTTCTACATGACATGGAATCTGGTAGGCAAGATTTTTTCATTTAGTTTCAGAGATACAGGCTTATTGCATTCATGTGACAGGTCAGTTGTCTTGTTACTCAAGGTTAACAGTTGGGATTTTTCTTGGACAGGTACACCCAGTTTTTTAGCTAGACTGTGTTTCATGTAGTTGAAGGTTGCTCTACTGTTTAATAGCTCCACATTGTTCACCTCAAGATCATGGTATCATAAAACAGTGTCAATGATAGAATAGGATTGGGAAGCGTTGTTTATAGCTGAGATAGTGGCTCCTTGGGTTCAATTAGAGCAGCTAGTGCATTCCTTAGATAAGTGGACACTCTGGTGGTAATAGAAGCATAGCCCACTTCTGACATTGTGTTGGTACTCTTCTGGGTTCATGTTCAAAAAAGCCTACTAGCACCAGGGGTTTGGTTGTTCTGGGGCTGTCCAGCGTGGTATCATTGTGGTTGGCTGAAGTCCATGCCTCTGGGTATAGCCAGGAGCTTGTCTTTGGGGAGGTTGCATTGATGGTGTCTCATTAGGCTGACATGGTGTGAAAAGACTTTTTCTGAAGTTTAGCCCTGATATGTCATCAGGGATCTTGGCAGCCTCTGTCAGGTGTAGGAATTGTTGTATGTAGGTCTCCAGATTGTCCCTTCACTAGGTCAGGCGGATGAGCCCCATGTAGGCTTGGATCTTGGCCCCAGCAGGGGTAGTTGTAGAGTTAATTTTCCCTAGTAATTGATTGTAGGAGAGTATGAGGTCCAGTCTTCCTCTAGGCTGGTCAAGAAGGTTTATCTCTAAGCATCTTTCAGTTGGGCAGCCACCATTACAACCTTCTGAGTGTTGTCTCTGAAGCTCTTGGGGTGGGCACAGAACAGGGAGTTTATCATTTTCATTCCTTTTCTGATACCAGCCAAATTCATTTTGGGCAGTTCAAGAAGCTTTGTGAGGACGGAGGTTTTCTATTTGGAGGTAGTGATTGTCACATTCTGGACTTGGTACAGCTTGGAGACAACTCCTTCTTGGCTTTTGTTGGTATCTTGTTTCTTGGTAATGATCTGTCTTATGTAGTAAACGGAGTTCAAAAATAAAAGTATACAAGATATCCCTATAATCAAAGAATAATAGAGGCCCAGAGTTACTAATTTTGATATGGTTGACATACTGTCATGATTTGTACCAGAGTCCAGTTGTACTCCCACAGGAGAGGCAGGTCAGGCCTAGAAGACCATGTACAAAATAGATATGATCCTGACAAGATAGTTGACAGCAGTGGCCCAGGGACACCAACTTCCAGTGTGGGAACAACCTGATTGGCTAGCCCCAACACTTAAAATATAAGCATACAACATTTTGCTGAAATCCTGTGCAGGGAGGTGTGAGAGTAATCTCCTTCATAATGGTTGGGGTCTGGCCTTTGTTGTGGCCAGGAGAAAGATCCAGATGGTGGGGGGTGGTATAACTCCAATTTAAGGGCGCAATCTGGCGTAACCAAAGGAATGGACTCAGGACCAGGTGAGAAGAGGAAGGTGTGTGAGTATTAAGTTTTTGATTCACATAAAGATTCAAATAGTGTGAGATTAGGCTGATTGACCACAAATGATCAGGTTAATCATTACACACAGATCTTAATCAGTTACATGCTATATTATCACTTGGTTATCATTATTTTAAGTGTAGTAATTATACGCTGTATAATCACCAATATATTATAATAGGTATGGTAGTTACACGCAGTGTAATCATTAGTTTATTATAATAGATGTTACAATTATATGCTGTATTATCACTGATCATCATTCCAATGTGTACTGATTGTACGCTGTATATTACTTGCTTTATTATAATTGATGTAACAATTATACGCCGTATAAACATTAGCCAAAATAGTGATTATCATTGCCTCTACGCTATATAACTTTTAGATCACCTATCACTCACCTCCCAATCCACCCTACTGGACGTTGTATCAACCCAGCCTCACACTGCCTGATGAACGTACATGATCTTAACAAACAAGTGATGGCAAAAGATAAGGAAATATCAAGTTTGGGTCAGAGCTACACGCCATAAAATTGTGTTCCTTATTGGTTTGGGTCAGCATTACATGGCGGATAATCCACAAGTCACTATTGGATCAAGTCTGCTATTATATGGCATATAATCCCCAATTTGAACCAATGCATTAATAAGCAGAAGACTTGCCAGCCAGAAAAGGATCACTGATTAAGCCCTATAAATGGAATAGTGAAATTCCACCTTCCAATGATGAAAGACAGATTAAGGACCATTTATAATTGTCAAATAAATACGGTGTAGTTTCCCAGCGCAATAATAGGCGTGTAGGATACAGCCAATTGATAAATGACAGTAGGCTAGCTCAAGAAGAGCGTAGGCTATAGCTGAAGTGCCATGCATGCCTGAAAAGGCCAGTAGCAACACATGTGCCAAGGACAGCCAATCAGGATAGGCGCAACTAACAAAGATGGATCTATTGCAAAGGTAGCCACTGAGAACTGTCTGAAAGGACAAGAACAAGAGTTGTTGCAGTATATATTGGTACAGACGACTGAAAGGAAAAACAACAAGTTCTTAGTTACACCTGGATAGATTGCAGCCACTGGCTAGATTGTACTCCAGTATCAATAAATGTAATTATCTTTTAAGTTCTATCCTATTGTAGTCTGTAGTGCTCTTGCATAGGATTAGGTAGAGTACATTGGCAAGGCTAATATCTATCTGTAGCTTTGAACATACCAGCAATAACACAAGTTGCTCAACATTGGTGCTCACTCAAATTTGAGCCTCTGCCAATGCTACAGGAAACTGCCCCCGCCCGCCAAGGATTGTCCTTGGCCCTGCCTCCTCCCAGCTTTATCAACAAGCATGGGTATGAGATGGAATCATCAGACAGTGAGTGTGCTCCTGTCTTTTCTGTGAGTGACCCTGTGGTTGTTCACCCTCCTGCAACCATCCCTTTGGTTGTGGCCCTGTTGCTCTCTGTTCCTGAGGGTCCCGCCTTGGTTGGTTCATACAATTGCACACAGATTGTTGAGCTGGCTGATACCTTACTTTGTGGATTCCACCTCTGTCCCTCTGATTGCCCTGACCATAATCTGAGAATGTTCTTCCACTAATGGGACCAGGAATCTCACTGGCAACTTTACTGGCTCTATTTTAACGCTTTATTCCAAGCTCTCCAGGAACGCCTTGCTAGTGGTCATCACGCCGTAGAGTACCTTTCTGGCTTTGTCCAGCCCTCCGTGAAACAACTCCAACTTGTTGGCGCCCGCCAGAACCTTAAACTTTTGTCCCTTGGTGACGCCCTCCTCTCCTGTTGCCGTAACTGGGCTAAGCAATGGGTCATGGCTAACGCCTCCTTTTTGGAGATGCATGCTGTGGTCCTGGCTAATCAGTCCATGGGGGAATGCACATGCACGTATTGATGAACTGATTGACATATTGAACATGAAGTTCAGAGTCATGGTCCATGAAGCAATGGATGCACATGGAGCCTCTCTAGTATGGCTGCAGGACGTCCACAAGTTCTGTGCCAAGTTGGACAAATTCAGAGTAAGAATGGCAGACGACATAACCACCTTGGATCAAAACGTTATTGCCCTGGACAAAGAAGTAGAGCAGCTTGGCTCACAACTTCACCAATTTAAAAAGTATGTTCTGGACGACTTCCAGAGACTGGAAGCAAGTGTTGACAACCAAGCAAAGGTGTCCCGCTCATCTACACCAAAGCTGCTACCTTGCCCATACAGTGCAAAGATTTGTACACTTGAGACCAGAATGGCAACATTGGAGAGCACAATAAATGGATACAAAGATGAGATTGCCAGAGCGCATGAGACTATCATGGCTCTACAAACAGAACAGCTGACCCTGAGAGATGCCATGTCACACCTTTCTAAAACAACTGCAACCGTAGAGTCTGCGCTCTGTCAGAAAAGCCAGCAGATGGACAACATCAATGTCCATAATTGCCTGGCTAGGATGGAAGCCCAGATGCAGCTACTGGCAACAAAAGGCTGCAATTGCATCTTGAGTAGCTGTCAGACTTCATCTTCAATGCGTACAGACCACTATGAAGACGCTGCCAACATCTCTGAGGAGGAAGCAGAATCACCAAACAGGGGGATTCCCGAGGTTTTCACAACCCTTCCTTCTAGAGAACCTTTCACGCCAAAGGCAACACCTAGGGCTAGGCGTAGCTATACAGCAGATAGACAGTCAACCACCTCCCCTTGCCAGCCCACCAAACCTATAGCCATGAACAAACAATTCAAACCCTTGAACCTCCCAAAATTTGACAAACAAGGGAACATGCATTCCTTCCTGAGACTCTTTGAGATGCCAATGAGGGGCGCTAGCAACCATCAAAAGGCAACTACACTCATCAACATGTTAGACGCAATCAGCATCAATCTAGTAATGTCATGCCTACCCACAACTGACTGGACATATCAAGAGGCTAGACAGGAAGTGCTGGAGGAGTTTGGTGGTGAGGATATCCTCTTCACCAGGAAGTCTGAGTTTGGCGCAATAAAGTTTGCTCCAGGCAAAACTCTGTAGGAATTTGTGGGACAATTCTATCATGATGTGCTGGTGCTCCTTGGCTCTGATATGGTCTCCACCTTTGATATCCACGCTGCAATGAGGCAGGCCACCCACCCTTACAAAGAGCTCCTCAGAGCAATAGACCCTGCCTATGCCAAAGGCAAGGACATTTCAGAAATTGTGGACTGCCTCTGAAGTCATACCAAGACGTTTGGTCCTCCCAACTGCCCCAAGTCCAAGCAGCCTAAGCCAGCCTACAAGAAACCACGCTTTCAGAAGGAGGACTCCACTAAGCCCTCTGCACATCCTCCTGACGTGAAGGGCCCTTACTGCATTGCCTGTAACACAGCAGGAAACTGGAAATCAAAGTGCCCAACCAATTCAAAGAAGGTGCATGTGGTACAACCCCATTCCGCTAGCACAACCAAGGGAAAAGCCAAGGCAGAGTAGAAGAGGGAAATTCTACCTCCACCAAATCCCTCAACATTCCCATTGAACCTGGCCCCAAAGACCACTGTCCTGATGAGCTACATAAAGACGCAATCCATATGATTGTAGCCAACAACCTGTATGCAGTGACTACCCAATCCCAAAGCAAAGTCAAGCAAGAAGAGGCCGCCCTGGCTGAAGTCTCAAAGCCATATGCAGCCCAGCTACAGAATGCCAGGGAAAATTGTCACTCACCATGCTCCAATGTCACTCCAAACCTAAAGTCAATCCAAGTAGCTTTTCCCCTTGAGGAACATAAGTCCGCATACCCTGATGTCTGCAAAAGTTTACTCCACACCTTGGAAAGCAAAGAGGATAATGGTATACCCACATTAAAAAGCCTTAATGACTCTTATATTGATTATACCTACATTGACATATCAGTTAACAAACATTGCATTTAAGCCATAATGGATAGTGTTGCTCCATTTAATATCATCTCCACCAAGATGGTGAAGAAGTTGGGTATAGCCCCAGATGTGGACTACAGATCACCCTTTGGTACAGCTGGCAAGAAACCCACGTACTCTGTGGGAGCATACAGCACACTACCTATGTAATTTGGCTCCATTGCGGTGTCTGCCCCCGCAGTTGTCTTGCCAAACAACACCTACAATTTTCTCATAGGCACCTCCTTCCTGGTGAAATATGGTCCCATGACACATTGAGGTCTTGTCACCTTCAAAATCCTTGGTCAGACCTTACCCTTGTTCTTCAGTAAGGAAGGTCAAGACACCACCCCCAGGCCCTGCAAATTTGTCAATCTGGCTTACGCCAACGGGATTGTCTCTGTAGAATACAAAATTGCCAGAAAACACAGGCGTAAACCTCCTACACAGATCCTGGAACATAATGGTATTCTGTTAAGGACAAGGTCCGCCTTTTCCCTGGAGCCCAGACACCAGAAGATTGCAGAGACTGGGTTGTCTGTGGTCATCCCTGAAGGGCTATATGCGGAGGTCATCAAACCCTGGGGCTGCTCTTGCTTTGAGCCATGCATTGCACTGGGCATTGTTACCCCAGGCCAGCAGGAGATACACGTTCTCTTGGCCAACCTCATAAAGAAGACACTTTCTATCAAGAAAGACCAAGTGGTAGGCTTCTTGCACTTCTATCCCACGGAGGAACTATCTGAGGTTAAGGGATTTGGTACATTCAAGGAAATGGGTATACCAGACAAACCTAGACCAGCAGTCCATCTGACTACCCCCTTAGCTGATCTTTCCTCCCTTGGTCCTGAGGAGCAAGCTTGGGCATCTTCACTGTTTGAAAAGTACCACTCAATCTTTGCGGAAAGCGACCATGATCTGGGTTGTGCTGAAGGAGTAACCCATCACATTAACACAGGGACCACCCCTCCAATTTGCATGCGCCCCATACAAAAATTGAAGGCAAACAAAGAAGTTGTCTCAGAGGAAGTCAGTGAACTGCTGAAACAAAGCATATTGGTCCCATCCAAAAGTCCCTGGGCATCTCCTATCCTGATTGTCAAGAAAAAAGATGGCTCTAACCAAATTGTCATTGACTATTGATGCCTCAACAAGGTCACTAAAAAGGACTCCTATCCCTTACCGCGCATAGATGACGCATTGCACCGCCTTGGGGGTGCCAAGTACTTCTCTGCCATGGACCTCATATTGGGCTACTGACAGATTGAACTACCCCCTAAAGAACAAGAGAAATGCGCCATCATAACCTTACAAGGACTATTCCAGCCAATGAGGATACCTCAAGGGTTGTGCAATGCTCCTGCAACCTTTCAGCGTGAAATGGACACCATACTTGGCAACCTTAAACTCTCCTGTGTCCTAGTATACTTGGATGATATCAATGTTTTCTCCAAGACCTTCACTGAGCATCTAGATCACTTGGAAGAGTTTTCCAAGAGGCTAGCAGCCGCCAATCTTAAGATAAAGCTGCACAAATGCCAGTTCTTCAAGGACCAGCTGGAATACCTGGGCTTTGTTATAGATAGCCATGGCCTGCGTCCCCAACCCGCAAAAACTGAAGCCATATCCAAGATGAAGCGCCCTGAGTCAAAGTGTGACATAAGGTATTCTTGGGTATGGTTGGCTACTATCAACGGTTCATCCCCCGCTTTGCGGCCATTGAAGAACCTCTCTTCCACCTGCTGAAGTCAGGAGTTAACTTTGTATGGAGTAAAGAATGTCAAGGAGCCTTTGACAAGCTACGCTTGGCCTTGTCAAACAACCCTTTTCTGATGTACCCAGACTTTGACAGACCATTTTTGATCCATACTGACGCCTCACTTACTGCAGTTGGGGCTGTACTATCCCAACTTGACTACAAGGGACTCAAACATCCTGTAGCCTACGCCAGTAGGACACTAAACGTCCATGAACACAACTATACAGTGACAGAGCGCAAACACCTGCCAGTCATCTATACATGCAAACAATTTTGGGTCTACATCCATGGCGTACAGTTCACAGTGGTCACAGACCACACATCCTTAGCTTGGCTCCAGAGCCTCAAGGAACCAGAAGGCTGCCTGGCTTGATGGGCATTGAAACTACAGGCCCTGGACTACAAGATTCTTCACTTCCCTGGCAGCAAACACCAGAACACAGACTGCCTTTCCCGCTTACCCACCGTGGCCCTGGTGAGCTTGTTAGCAGATCAGCTGTACCATAAGATGATGACTGGGAAGTTTAGCAACAAACCTGAGAAAGTACAGCATATTCTACAGGAACTTTGGAAAGATACAACACTATGCAATAGCGTACTGTACAAGCTAGTGGATGGTAAGGAACACATATTCCCTCCTCCATCCAAAAGGACTAGCATTGTTATGGCTGCTCATAAGGCAACAGTTCATGGTGCCTTTTGGAAAACCAAGGAGATCCTGTATTGCACCTACTTCTGGGAGGCAATGAATTTCAACATTCAGGAGACAATTGACTGTTGCATCAAGTGCCAAGGGAATAAACCCCTATGCAAAAGCACAACCTACCAAATGGTACAACCCCATTTTTCTTGGCATACTGTATCAATGGACGTAGTGGGACCACTCCCATGTAGCAGCCCTGGCTTTTGATATGTGAGAGTGGCTATAGATTGCCTAACTAAGTGGGTAGAAGCCTGGCCTCTAAGAAAAGTAGATGCCCCTTCCACTGAAAAATTTGTCTTAGATGCCATTATACTTTGCCATGGCTGCCCCCAGTTTCTACTCTCAGATAACGGGACCAATTTTACGGCCTCTGTAATATTGAGAGTGAACAACCTCATGGGAGTCCGCGGAGTACTCTTCACTCCATACCACCCTGAAACCAATGGGATGGTGGAACTTGTCAATGGTACCCTAACCCAGATCCTCCGTAAATTGGCTTCATCACAAACATCCTCTTGGGAAACATACTTAGAAGCAGCAGTGTTTGTGTACAACATTTTGTTGCATTCCACCACAGGTGCGTCCCCTTTTCAACTGATGTATGGTCAACATCCTGCCATTCCGCCTGTCCTATACTCAGCCACAGGCAATCTTGGGCAGCTTTCCTACAATCAGTACCTAGGACAACTGGCCAACACCCTTATCAAATTGTAGGCATCTTCTTTTAGCAACACAGCTATCAAGACCCAAGCCAGATTTGAAAGAGACTCCACTAGTAGGGCCCAATTGCCTTCTTTTGAGGTAGGGGAGGGGGTTGCATACTGAAAAACTAGAGGAGCAGGTAGATCCCACAAACTAGACAAACTATGGGTAGGTCCTTTCAATATCATAGAGAAGACCTCACCTGACGCCTACACCATCAAGGCTAAGAATAGTGGACACATATTCAACTGCGTACATGCAAAGTTCCTTTGCCCATTCTGCACCCCAAAGGAAGGGCCTAATTGAACACTATCTGAACTTGTCATAAAAAATAACATAATTAATATAGGCACATCCTATGATTTATGACAGGGAAAATATAAAGAGATATAAATATGTGAAAAGATATAAAAAAATATAAAAATAAAATATAAAAAGTGCATTGCATGGGAAGAGGACTTAGTCATACAAATCTTTATTGGTGAGTGTCCTCCTCAGGCTCCTCAGTGACTTTGTGTGTGGTAGCCTCCACATGGACACCTAAAGCGTGGGTGGCCACCACCTGGTAAAGAACAACACGTTTTGAAGACACATATGCTGCGCCTCAGGGGAAAGCCGTTCCCAGTGCATAATGGGTGCACTCAAGGCCAGCTCCCTATCTGCAAGGCAACCCAGCCCACACTTGATAGGGAAGCACACCCTCAACACCAAGCACTCTACTATGAAACCCTCCAAGGGATAATCAATTGGAAGACCCCGCTGACAGCACAACACTTCAGAATGGTAATACTCCAAGATGGCCTGCATCTGGCCTAAGGAGCCGCAAGGAAGCAAAGGCTTCAGGACCAGGAATAGGTTACCTAACAAAGCCATGTGAGGGAGATACTGGAAAGGATCCCCAGTCTCTAATCTCTCCAAGGTAATGTTGATAACGTTAGCCAGCCAGTTATACTGATTATTAGCTTGGCAAAGCCCCCATTGCCGGGTGGAGTTGGGACTAGGCCCCCACGCACAAGACCAGACCTGCACCACTGCACAGTTAAAGTCAATTACCCACGCATACTTGGCATACAAAGCCACGTTAGAGCGCAACAGCTCTACCAAGACCCCCTCTAGAGGCCAAGCCAGCTCCCGGAGGACAACAGAACAAACAGCAGGAGGGTGATACTGCTCCACATGGCAAAGACGGGAGTGAACATCCACTCCTTGCTCACGGGACAGAAGGACAAAGAGGAACTCACTCAGGAACTTGTACCCTTAGAAGAGGCTGTTGACCTTGAAGTTCATGTGGTCAGGGTTGTACAAGAGGACTACACTACCCAAAAGAGTGGAATCAGGAGCATATGGCATAACAGGTGACTGATGTACCGCAGCCCAGGCCTGCCAAACAGCTGGGTCCACTGAAGAAGCCCCCACCACCAAAGGAGGATGACTCTCTGGAACAACTTCCTGCTCCAGGATGGGGCTGTGGGGACGCTGAAAAGGATTGGTCACCACGGTGGTGGCCAAGGACAACTCTGAGCAACTGTTGTTCTTGTGTGCTCGTAACAAACGCCAACTGTAGAACTGGAGACAGTGTGCCTCCTTACTCTGGCAATTGAACTCCTGACAACGCTCCTCAGACATGGTTGCCAGAAACTCCTGGTACTCCTCCTTGGTGCTAATACAGGAAGATGCTGGTGAAAAAGCCATATGCCTGATTCTTTTCTTACCCTCCCTATTTATGGTCAAGAGGGGGGAAATGTGAGATTAGGCTGATTACCACAAATGATCAGGATAATGATTGCATGCAGATTTTAATCAGTTACACACTGTGTTATCACTTGGTTATCATTTAATCAAGTGTAGCAATTATATGCTGTATAATCATTAGTTTATTATAATAGATATGGCAGTTACATGCCGTGTAATTGTTAGTTTATTATAATAGATGTAACAATTATATGCTTTATTATCACTGATCATCATTCCAATGTGTACTGATTATATGCTGTATATTACTTGCTTTATTATAATTGATGTAACAATTATACACCGTATAAACATTAGCCAACATAATGATTATCATTGATTCTATGCTGTATAACCTAAAGATCATCTATCACTCACCTCCCAATCCACCCTACTGGACGTTGTATCAACCCAACCCCACACTGCCCAATGAGCTTTTATGCTCATATCAAAAAAGTGATATGCAAAAGATCAGGAAATACCAAGTTTGGGTCAGAGCTACATGGCGTATAATTGGGTTTCTTATTGGTTTGGGTCAGCATTACACGGCAGATAATTCACGGGTTGAGACTGGATTATGTCTGCTATTACAGTGTATAATCCCTAATTCAACCCATTGTATTAATAAGCAGAGGATTTCCAGCCAGAAAAGGATCACTGATTAAGCCTTACAAATGGAATAGTGAAATTCCACCTTCCAATGATGAAAGACAGATTAAGGACCATTTATAATTGTCAAATAAATACGGTGTAGTTTCCCAGCGCAATAATAGGCGTGTAGGATACAGCCAATTGATAAATGACAGTAGGCTAGCTCAAGAAGAGCGTAGGCTATAGCTGAAGTGCCATGCACGCCTGAAAAGGCCAGTAGCAACACATGTGCCAAGGACAGCCAATCAGGATAGGCGCAACTAACAAAGATGGATCTATTGCAAAGGTAGCCACTGAGAACTGTCTGAAAGGACAAGAACAAGGGTTGTTGCAGTATATATTGGTACAGACGCCTGAAAGGAAAACAACAAGTTCTTAGTTACACCTGGATAGATTGCAGCCACTGGCTAGATTGTACTCCAGTATCAATAAATGTAATTATCTTCTAAGTTCTATCCTATTGTAGTCTGTAGTGCTCTTGCATAGGATTAGGTAGAGTACATTGGCAAGGCTAATATCTATCTGTAGCTTTGAACATACCAGCAATAACACAAATTGCTCAATAAATAGAATAATTGTTTTAAAGCAAAAAAATAACAATTACTGCAAAAAAATAATGAGTCCAGGCATAAAAGACGTTTATTATGATGGTGTTGTTGTGTTTGGCTCTTGGGGACAACATCCAAGAGTACACATCAGGAAACCTTTATTATGAAAGGTTTGAGGATCAAAGCTAGCCTTGGGTTAGCCTTTAAAGCAAAATTAAGGGCAATACCTTAATTTCCTAGAATGCAAAAAGAGAATTTACATCTTGAAAACAGGAAAGGAAAAGGCTTGGAGATTATAAAGCCAATTTAAATGCTGGTAAACTAGCCTTTATTTGGGGAAATGATTTTACTTAAATAGTAGACAGGGAATGCTGATCACTCACTAGGTAGACAGGGTGGCTGATGAGGTCATACTGAGCTGATCTTATGCCAGGATCAGACATTTACAGGTAAGATAATATGGAATAAGTAAAAATTGATGTTGACCCATTTAAGAAAGGTGAACAATTACATAAAATTGAAGGCAAAACCAACCAATTATTTGCAATTATCAACATCTGAAAAATATCAAAAAGCATTAATGGTGCAATTTCCAACATCCTCACTAAGCTTACTGCTGGCAGACCTGAGGACTGGTAAAAACAATTGGCACCCACACTTCTTGTGTGTTTTACCTGGGTGAACAGATCCTCTGGAAGAGACCCATTAAACTTGTGTATGAAACACAACCAAACATTGTTAAATCCCTTACTGGGTCCAAGTTAGAAATACCCAATAAAGTATCATCCAATTCAAATCCCCAAATACTTCATGCCAACAGCAACCAAAAGGGAAGAGAAGCCAAACAATTACAAGACACATTCATCTCTATCTAAGGTAGACATAAAGTTGGCAATGAAGTATGGGTAATTAATTCAGGCAGGAGTAAGCTACAGCCCAAGAAAGGGGCTCTGCTATTTTGTTGAAGGTAAACAACAATAATATTTACCTTGCACAGTAGTTTTAAAAGCTATGGTAACAACCAAAAATTTCTCAGATTTAAACAAAATAATTTCAGACTTAAGCAAAATCTAACTATTAGGTTAAAATATACACTCTGTTAACAGGGATTTTTGATGTTAATGGGAAAAATGGGTCAAGACAGCAAAGAATTGCTCATGCGCCAAGCAAATATTCAAAATGTAATCCAAAATACATCAATTAATAAACAAAATGGTGTGAGTTGACCTTTGGCTTATATATGTTTACTATGTGAATCAGTGACAAAATACACCCACATGCGGTGAGTCAAAACTCAAACCAAAACCAAAACACAATAGCTACTCAATATGTAAACAAAATCACTCAAATGTTGTGTGCAATATATTATAATCAAGAATGATACCAATGTATCTAAAATAGGGCACACAATCTGAAACAGAAATTTTAAAAATAATGTGTTGGGTGTTTGAATTTGGCAGTAAAATCTGGGAAAATGGGTGGATTTTTTTTGAGTATTCTAAAATGGGTGTTGTAAAACCAAAACAACTAATTAAGAAATAAAAAATCTATAATTGGGATATTGAGTGAGAAAAACTCTAATTAAATTTCCATATTCAGATAAAAGCAAAAATTAAAATTAGAAGGTAACTTATTTGAAAATATTTAAAGTTTTATTAAATTGTTGAGGGTCTGGATGTATGAGTATTCCAGTTATTGCCATCACACCTAACATCCAGTCATTGCCCAATTTGGTGCCTTTCCAATATACCATTTGATATACCAGAAATGGCAATAAACTAATACCACATGACTATCCAGGTATCCAGAAACTCAAACCCATCCAGCACATGACCAGCCCCTGGGTTTGATCTAACTAAAATCCCGCCACAACTAAAGCTATATAAGTCTAAAGTATTGTCCAATAAAATATACTTCTTCTCTTCTTAATTCCATATTTGAAGCTTCCCCAAAAGGCACTCCTTATCACTGGTAGCAGCTACAGTTTTTGACCACACTAGTGAAAGAGAAAATGACTGAACAGAACCTGCCCACCATTGCTCACGTACTCAAACAGGCCACATCCCAGGAGACCTGGAAAACGTACTTCCATGCCCACGACATTGATGAAGATATTCTTAGTGGATGCACTGTATTCAAAGGACTGGTCATTCCCAAAGCATGCACCAAGATAATTTAATAAAGTTGCTCTCTCCAACCAAAAACAAACACACAACCACCTACCACAAGTGAAGTTACCAACATCAAGTACATTGCTATTGTCAAATTCTTTGGTAAAAACAAAGAAAACGTCATCAACTGGCTATAACACTCAGCCGCAAAACTCCGCGCCAGCCACATTCCCATGAAAAATGGGTCCAAGAAGATAGCAAGCACCTATACAAGGATGCAGCTAACTGGTTTGCCACCTGGGTTGGCTCAAAAACTGATGACCAGATTGACAACTGGGAGAGTTCACAGCCAACATCACCCATAATTTCTGTGTCACTGAATCTCTCCAAGACATTGCAATACAGCTCAGCAATCTTCCTCAGAAGACCAATATCACAGCTTACACCAATGAATTTGAAGAGATACACTGCAAGATCCAAAATACAGCACAAGCTGAAAATTTACACACCAGAGCATCATTCATCAACAGAATGAAACCCTCTGTTGCTGCCCTCATCCGCCCAGAGGCCAACACCTCCATGCCCACACTCATTTCAGAAGCAAATGCACAGAAAAACACACAAACATGAAATATGATACACACAATGGCAATTGCTCCTCAAACGGCAATGGCAGAGAAAACTCCAATAGCAATAAATGCCAAAACACCAATCATAGCAACTGCAACTTCAATTGCAACAATGGCAATTGTAGCCAAAGCGCAAACAACTCCCATCCCAAAAAGGAGGACACCGCCAAAGTAAACAATACTGAAACAGCAACACACTATGAATCTGACCCCACATTCTCTGACCTCAAAGGTCTCAAAACAGAGGAAGTGGGAAAAGAGGAGCGGGAACAGGCTTAAGTGCCCATGTATCTCCCCAACAAGACAAGAAACTGTACCAAGGCACAAACGTTTCTGCTTGCATCCCCTGTGTCCTGCAATCCTCCATTTTTATGAATGTAAAAATTAAAGATTGCTCACAATTTCTTGTCTATCCATGCACTTACAAATCACATACACATAAAATTTTATTTTACTCTGGTGCACAACAAACTATGGTTAGCAAACCTTTTATAACCAAATACAAAATACCAGTCTTCAAATCCAACTTCAAATACACCAGAATGGCAGAAAAATCAAAAGCTCTACTTGAAGGCAAAACAACTCCCTTCAGAATTGACCTCCAAGGCATACAAACGTCCATTAAAGGACTTGTCATGAACAACATAAACTAAGGCATTGTAGTAGGCATGACTGGTTCACCTGGGTGAATCCCAGCGTATGTTGGAAGACAAAAACCATGACAATAAAACACAATGGAGTCAATTTCAACATTCTCAAAGAACCCAACAACCTCATTCTAAGAGACACAGTATTTGTTCAAGTCATAAATCAAGATGACTTTGAACATTTAACCAAAGACAGTACCCTCCACATAATGAGGTACTCCAAATTTAATAATATACAAACACAAAAGATCCAATGCCCAGAACTTGCAGCACTCCTAAATGAATACGCTCATGTATTCAAGGAAGAACTCACAGAGTTACCCCCCCCCCAAACAAGAGGTCAAACATGGCATCAACTTATGAAAAGCCATGCCCAAACCTGCACCCCTCTACAGACTCTCTCCCATAGAGACCCAAACCCTTAAAACACACATTGAGGACAATCTAGCCAAAGGATTCATTTGTCTGTCTGAATCCCCGTGGGGGCAGCAGTTTTCTTTGTAAAGAAGAATGAAGGATCTCTTTGCTTAGTTACTGACTACAGAGCACTAAACGCAAGTACAGTAAAAAATAAATACCCACTTCCCCTCATAGAATACCTATTTGCAAGGCTCTCTGGAGCAAAAATTTTCTCAAAAATTGACCTCACATCTAGTTATAATCAAGTTGAAGTCAAAGAGAAAGACATACCAAAGTCTGTGTTCCGCACACAATTTGGGTTGTTTGAATGTAAAGTAATGAATTTTGGGATGACAAACGCCCTAGCAACATTTGTCACCATGATGAACCAGGCGCTAAATGGACTCTCAAACACATTATGTTACCTTGACAACATCATCATATTTTCAAAAACAAAAGAGGAACACCTCACGCATGTCTGCAAGACGTTCAATCAACTCGCAAGGCACAAACTATACGCTAAGCCTAGTAAGTGCCAATTTATGGAAAATGAACTCCTGTTCTTGGGCCACATTGTCTCTGACAGTGGCATCAAAGCAGACCCAGATAAAATAAAAGCCATAAATAACATACAACGCCCCACCTCCATGAAACAAGTAAGATACTTTCTCGGTATGGTAGCTTACCTAAGGAAATACATCAAAGACTGCAGAAAGCTCACCGCACCAATCAATGACCTAGCCAAAGGTAATGCCAAAAAGAAATTCATCTGGACTCCATAATGTGTAAAGAATTTCCAACTATTAAAACAAGCTTTGATTGAAGCAAAAATCTTGCAATACCCTAATAACAACAGGTGCTACAAGCTTGAGTCAGACGCTAGTGACACCACCATTGGTGCAGTCCTACACATTTACCAGCCAGGGCAGCAAGATTTCCTGCCAGTATGTTACAAAAGCAGAAAACTAACAAACACTGAGCAAAGGTACCCAATACATGATAAAGAATTGCTAGCAATATATCACACATGCAAGAAATGGAGATGTTATCTTGAAGGACACTTAAACGTCTGAGTGCTAACTGAACACAAATCCTTAATCTATTTCAAAACTCAGAACGCACTTGCACGGCGCCAAGCTGTTGCAACTGGACCAATAGGGATCCAGTATGATAAATTGGGGAAGACAACAGTCCAATAGGAAAGGACAGAGTAATAAGAATAAGGTATTGTTTATTGTAGAATATTGTGATTAATATACTATATGGGGAAAGCCACAAGGCCACTAGGGGGTGGCATAGTGGGAAGTTCTATGTAAGGTTTGAAGCCAAGGAATAAATTGTGCGGAAATCAGCAAGTCAAATTGGCAGCGCTCCTAATTAGGATGAAGTACCCGCCATTTGATATTGCCATCAGACTAATCCATAACGTTAGATACATCAAGGGGCGGCTCATCAAGCGCCCCCGTGTATTGTAAGATATGTTAGCAGGCAAGCCTGGAAACTTGGTTGCAATACCCCCTTGCCCCCTGTGTATTGTATGATATGTAAGCAGGCAAGTCTGGAAACTTGGTTGTGACACCCCCCTTGCCCCCTGTTTGTTGTCAGACACTAGGACTGGAGTCTGCGGAAGGTCTGGGAGAGTCTGCATGAACAACCTTTGTGTGGGGATGGCGCGGCAGGGGCGCAAGCAATCATGGTGAAGTTTCTTGGTGTTCCCTTGGGCATCCTCAAGTTGGTAGGTGTGGTTGTCATAGACTGCAGCTATCTTGAAGGGCCCTAGGTGGTTGGGTTCTAATTTGGCAGAATTGGGATTGAGGGTGTAGACGGTGTTACCTATGGTGTATCTAGCTTCAAGGTGTTTTGTCCCTCCTGCAATCTGCTTGTGTTTGATCTCCCAAACTTTGGCACGCCATTGGTCTAGGGATGGAGTTGTCACTAGGGGGCTTGTCAGGAACCTTGGACCGTAGTTTCCCCTGTTTAACCCCTGTCAGACTGTCAGGTGTTCCAAAGGCCAGGGTGCTAGGGCTGAACCCAGTGACCCTGTTGATTCTTGCTTGCAGGACCAGTAGAGCAGTAGGAAGATGTTCAGTCCACACAGTGTTAGGGTGCTCTTGCAAGAGCTTGGCAATCAGTTGAACCAGGGAGCCGTTTAACTGTTCCACACATCCATTGGCTTGCAGATGGTAGGGGGTTGTGACTATATGCTGGAGCGCGTTCTTGACGCAGTATGCCTTCACAATGTGTCCAACAAGTCTGGGTCCGCTGTCTGTGATGAGATACTTGGGTTGCCCAAAGCAAGCCGCAATCTCTTTACCAATAAAGCAATTAATGGTGGTGGCAGTGTGGTTGGTTGTTGCCCAGGCCACTGGCCAACAAGTGAAGTAGTTGATAGCAGTGATAATGTACTTCTTACCCAGTCTGTCTTTGGGGAGCATCCCACAATGTTGAGAGCCCACTGCTCAAAGGGTTCCATAGCCTTGATGGGTAGGACAGACTTGGGAGGTGCAGGTTTGGAAGTATTCTTTTCACACAACACACACGTCTCAAGAGGGTCCAAGATGTCTTGATGCATGCGAGGCCACCAAACCTTTTGTTTCATAATCTCAAAGAGGGTATACCCTCTGATGTGACCCAAGGTTTGGTGGTAGTGCAAGATGGTGTCCCCTTGCTGTGTGATGGGAATGTAAGGCGTCTTCTCACCTGTCTCTGCCTGGCGGCAGACGTTACCAGCATCAATGGTGAACTGACTTTTGTTGTCCTTCAGCTTGGAGATGGTGACCAATTTAAGGCCCTTGTAGCAGGTTGCCTCAGGGCGCAGGTAGAGCATGGGCCAATCTGGGTCCAAACCGTTGTCCCCAGTGATGAACGCTACATAGAGTTGTGAAAGAGTGTCGGCTGCGACAAGTTCCTTTCCAGGCTTGTATTTGATGCGTAATTGATAGGGGGATAGACGCTCAACCCATCCTGCCTGGCAGCGTGTCAAATGGGACTGCATGTTGAAGTATTGGAGTGACTTGTGGTCCGTCAGAACGTGGGGTGGGAAGGTCACACCTTCCAAGTAACAGTGCCACTTCTCAACACAGTGTACAATGGCTGCCAGCTCTTTACATGGATGGGATAACGTTGCTCTGAGTCAGTAAGCTTCCTGTACTCATACGCTATGTGGAGGAAGACACCATTGTCAGTTTTTACCCTTAGAACGCCCCCTATGGCCCTGTCAGAGGCGTCAGTCTCAAGTTTGTCCTGTTGATTTTGGTTAGAGAACTGTAATACTGGTGCTGTTTTGAGCTTTGCTTCAACGTCTCAAAGGGAGCAATCTCTGGCAGGGGTCAATTGGAAGCGCTGTTTGGTATTGAGGAGCTCAGTGAGAGGTGCAATTAGTTTCCTGCAATTGGGGATGAACTTGCATACATAGGCAATCATGCCCAAGAATGTCCGCACCTGACCCACATCAGTGGGGGGCAGCATGCTAGTGATTGCCTTGATTTTGGCAGGGTCAGGCTTTTTCCTTGGGCAGAGATGGTTTGCCCAAGGAATAGCAACTCTGACTTGAGAAACTCACATTTGGAGGGTTTAGCTTTCAGCTGGTTTTTCTGAAGGGTGTCAAGGACTGCGTGGAGGTGTTGGAGGTGTGCAGTTTGATCTTGACTGAAGACAATAGTGTTGTAAAGGTACACAACTTTGCCTTTTCCAATCAGTTCCTCAAAGGCTTTGTTCATCAACATGGCAAAGGTGGAGGGAGTGTTGGTCATTCCAAAGTTCATGACACAACACTTGAACAACTTGTAGCGTGTGCGGAAGGCAGTTTTTGCCTCATCCCCTGGTGCAAATTGGACCTGGTTGTACCCTGCAGTGAGATCAATCTTGCTAAAGACCTTTGCGCCTGCAAGTGTATCAAACAGGTTGTCAATCAGCAGCAGGGGGTATTTATTTTTAACTGTCACCTCATTTAATGCGCGGTAATCTGTGACCAGGTAAAGAGACCCGTCCTTCTAGGCTACAAAGAAGACGGCTGCCCTGTATGGAGACAGCAAGGGGCAAAAAAGCCCTTATCAAGCACGTCCACAAGGTTCTGGCAGAGGGTTTCATCTTCCTTTGGTATGAGACAGTATAATGGTTGTGCTTAAGGTAACAATCCTTGAAGTTGTACAGCGTGCTGGATCTCCCAGGGCAGAGATATTTGTTTGAGTGTTTCACTGAATACATCCTTGTACACCTCAAGGAGTGCAGCTAGCACTGGTGGTAGTGATGATGACAAGGGAGGGACTGCAGATGATTCTGCACGGATAACTTTGACTGAGCATTGGTTAAAGTCTAGTTTCCCCCCTTGAAATTGTATGAGCCTGTCTCCGTTATTCTGACAAACACAGTGTCATATAGTAGTTTGTTCATTTCCACGGGGTAGATCTGGAACCCCACCCCATTTCTATTGAGGGTGATGACTGAGGTATCCCAGTCAATGTAGGGACGGTTATGCCAGAGCCAGTTGAGGCCAGCAATTATGTTGTGGCTGAGGCCTGCCATGATTGGCCCAGAGAGCTTAACCTGGATGTTCCCCATTCTTACGGAGAAGGGTACCATCTTGTGGGTGATGGCAACTCTGTGGGAGTCAGCTACATGTACTGCTTTTAATCTGCTGGGTACTTGGTCTAATTGCTGGGAGTCAGCAAACGCCTGATATACCATGGTGTGATCAGCCCTGGTATCTACCAGTAACTTGTGGGTGTTCCCAAAAAACAGAAGGGATAGGACAAGTGTGTTACTTTATTTGAGGAATGAGCAGCTTGCAACACAGTGTCATTTCTGTGGACCTGAAAGACGTCCAGAGTTTCAACCTTGTGAAGAATGTAGTTGTGGGGGTTCTTTGCAAGCAAAGCCTGAGAGGACGGGTCAGTTGGGGTTGTAAGGCCTCTCGTTGCTTAAACCCCGGGCTTTTCCCTGGTCCTCAATTAGCGCTAGCTGCAGCTCACCCTTGTGGGGGCGTTAAGTTGCACCTTTTTGTTGATGAGGTTGGCAATGGCCCACTTGACTTTGGCTATTGTTAGGTGCAGAACATGGTTGGGGTGTAGCATTGTTGGTGCGGCAGAAGCCCATCAAAGCCTGGTTATTTGCCTCTAAAATGGCTTTATAGCAGTTGTTGATAGAGGTGCAGCAACCGACAGAAACCCACTTGCAAATATGGGGTTTTAACCCTTTAACAATGAGAGTGAGCAACATGGCATTCCCATTGGTCTTTGCTTTGGGGGCGGCAGCAAGGGCTTGTTGCAAGCGGCGAGATACTCAGGGATGGAACCAGTCTGCTTGATGGCTAAGAGGGTAGTCCCCAAGACAATGGGAGAGAAAGTTTCACTATATTGGGATTTGACAGTGTCTCAAATGTTGCCCAGGTCATGTCAAACTCCTGGCTGGCCCAGTTGGTGAACTACACAGCGGCAGGCCCTGTGAGGCAGCCAGATGCAGTGGCAACCCACATGGACTCCGGGACCTGACAGATACAAAGGCATGTTTTGGTGGACTGGAGCCAACTGACAATGTCAGCTCCTTTGACGCTGCCAGAAAAAGACTCTAGTTGGAGGTTGAGCATATGTTGAGACAGATCTGACTGTGGCAGGATGACACTAGCGTCACGCTGCCCAAGGCGGAGCCAATTATATACACTGGTAAGAACTAGCTGATCTTGATATATGACATAACCTTTGGAAATGTCCCCCTTGGGGATTGGAAGGAATGTCTCTTGTTGTGGAGTAGCCATTTGGCCCGTACTCCGTCTTTTCTTGGGGGAATTTTGTTTTAAAATAGGTCATGAACCTTTTTGTGCTACCACTGTTGCAACTGGACCAATTGGGATCCATTATGATGAATTGAGGAAGACAACAGTCCAATAGAAAAGGACAGAGTAATAAGAATAAGGTATTGTTTATTGTAGAATATTGTGATTAATATACTACATGGGGAAAGCCACAAGGCCACATGGGGGTGGCATAGTGGGAAGTTCCATGTAAGGTTAAAAGCCAAGGAATAACTTGTGCGGGAATCAGCAAGTCAAATTGGCAGCGCTCCTAATTAGGATGAAGTACCCGCCATTTGATATTACCATCAGATTAATCCATAATGTTAGATATGTCAAGGGGCGGTTCATCAAGCGCCCCCTGTGTATTGTAAGATATGTTAGCAGGCAAGCCTGGGAACTTGGTTGCAACAAAGCCAAATGGATGTCCTTGCTGGAACAGCTTAACCTGAACATCCAATACAAAAAGGGGAAGAGCTGGTCACAGCCAATGATCTCTCTAGGCTATGTCAGCCAAGAGAGGATCACCATGACCACCTGGACCCTGACTGGTCCAACCAATACAACATGAAGTACAAGACAAAAGGAAATGATCCCTCCACACATCAACTAATTCATGATACGCTAGTAAGGAATACAAACATTTCCATATATCAAATGGCACAGTATACAAAATCATCAAGGATAAACACATTCCATACATTCCACTCACACAAAGAGTCAACATAATACTAAGACACCACCGTCTGCTAGGACACACAAAGGCTAACAACTTATAACTCACATTAAAAGAGATAGTTTGGTGGCCCACCCTGAAGCAAGACATAATTGATGTTCTAAAGAAGTGCACAGTGTGTGAAAAATACGCCAGTACCAAGGCGCCACAGCCAACAGTCAACCCAGTACCTGACCCTGAACCATTTAAGGTTTGGGGGCTGGACGTAGTGGGACCCTTCCTGGAAACCAAATCAGATCAATGTTTCCTTAATTGAAGTTATTGACTTTTCCACATGTTGGCCCATCTGCTGGGCAACAAAAGATCACAAGACAGAATTGATACATCAATTTTATCAATAAAGCAATAATAGCAGACTACGGCACTCCAGACTACATCATAACAGATGGAGCAAATAAGTTAACAGGCCACGTAGTAAACAACAATCTAAAAAATAACATAAAACATTCCACAACCTTGCCCTACAGGCCACAGACCAACAGCAGAGTTGAACGCCTGAACGGTAGCCTTATAAGGACCCTGGAGAAAATAATGGATGGCAAAGCCAAAGACACATGGCCACTATATGTGAAACATGCATTACTAGTATCCCGGGTTTTTACCAATCAAGGGACAGGCTACTCACTGTTTGAACTAATATACAGGTACAAGCCAGAAATAGTCACCCGCAATAATCAACCCTATGTGAAGCTCCCCTGGGGAAACCTCCCACAGTAGAACAGAAACCAGATCTATAACACATACACCTCAAAGCCAAACTGGCTGAAATAAAGAGACTCAAAACCTAAAAGGTAACATCAACAGAGGACCCACTCCCCATCAACCCCCTGTCTGGGTTCTAGCTGGGAACAGAAAGAAGCTAGAATCAGTACACAGAGGACCAGGAAGTATCATCAGATACCAACCAGACAGGAACACCTACCTTGTTAAGTTCCAAGGTGCCAAAAAGCCCATCACCAAAAAGTATCACAGATCTTGCCTCCGCCCTAGCAAAGGAAGAACACTCAACCCAGTTGGTGCCCACTAGTAAACAACTCCAGGAACATCAGGCAGCAGCCGTCAAGACAAAGCCCCCTCCGATGTACCCAAGTAACCCCTTAAGGGAGGGGTGTGTCAAGGGTCTGGATGTACAAGTATTCTGGTTATTGCCATCTCACTTAATATACAGTCATTGCTCAATTTGGTGCCTTTCCAATATACCATTTGACATACCAGAAATGGCAATAAACCAATATCACATGACTGTCCAGGTATCCAGCAACTTGAACCCATCCAGCACATGACCAGCCCCTGGGTTTGGTCCAACTAATATCCACGCCACAGCTAAACCTATATAAGTCTAAAGTATCATCCAATAAAATATACTTCTTCTCCTCCTACTTTTATTTTCAAAGCTTCCCCAAAAGGCGCTCCTTATCAATACAATGAAAATAGAGTCAAATACCAAATTCTGAAAATGAGATAGCAAATCATGGAACTCAAATTCATAACGCATAAAATCCAGTCACTTGCTGAAGTATTCTACATCAAATTTGGTTATGAGTGTGTGAAAAATATTATTCAAACAGAGAACACATGAGATTCAGTCACAAAAGTGATGAAATCAAACACAAAACAACTCATTTTTTGAAAATATTGATTATTTTTGGGACTCAAAATAGAAATAGTAAATTTCAGGAGTGAATCCACCAAAATCTATTTGGGGAACTAAAGCATTATTTTCAATGTACATGCTTCTAAATGTAGATATTTATGTCTGAGAGACTATAATGAATCCAACTAACAAAGTTGGATTCCAAAACCCCTCTATTGGATAACAGATTTTCCTTTTTCTGTTCTTTATCCAATCATCTCCCTCATTCCATATTCATTATGGACTTTTTAAAATTTTCACTAAATACCTAAAATGATAGCTCCCTGAGAGTTATCTTGGTTTCCTAAAAAACTCTAATAAAAGAGTAAAAGCAACAAAAAACCCCAGTTTGACATAAAAATTAACATGTTGAAATTTGATTTGGAATTTCAAAAAAATAAATTTTTATTCAGAATTTTTTCTCTTGTTGTTTGAAGAAATGCTTCAGCTACTCATTTCCCAGATTATTTTACTCTCATTTGAAATTCTTCTGACCTTATGCAAAAGTTACCAGAGTCTGTGGCTGTCTCCTGCCCGTAACTGGTTCCTCTTGGCTATGGTCTCCATAGTTTGGGGTCTGACCTGGTCCACCTTGCCAAATTCCTTTGTGGCAAGGTGGAGCACAGGCCCCATTTGTCACAGAGACTGGCTCAAAAAGGAGCACACACTTAAATAAAATTAATTTTCTAGAAATACTTTTTTGCTTTTCTGTTTGAATAGAACTTTTATTTCTTTTTATTAGTATGAGTTTTTCAAGTGAAAGTAACTACTGTTTATTTCAAATTAGATTTTTAGATTTCTAAATTAATTATTTTTGGTTGTAAATGTGCACTGTTAATCATGAGTTTGAATAAATTTGATACTTTTATTGATTCTAATCCCAAAACAGACACTCTGAATATTTATTTCCTTTTTGTATTATAGATTGCATTCTTTATTAGGACAAGTTGGTAACAGTATTATAGATTCATTGATTTGTTTTGATATTTTATTTTTACATTGCCTGTTTCAGTTGCTATTGGGGTTCATTGTTGGATCAAGTTTGTAACTTTTGTGACTGAGTTTCATGTGTTCATAAAAAACATAGTAAACATAGTATATTTTTCTGTGACTGAAACTCATGTGTTCTAGTGTTTAGTACACTTGTTGTTAAATTGTTAAGCATTTGTCCCCAGTTTGAGTAGATTATTGTATGTCTGTACATTTTTGCCAAATAGCGCTCATTTTCCATGAAATTATCTTCTATTTAGATCTATCAAGTTGAAATTTGTTCTGTGACTGAGTTCATTTATTCTAAACTGACTAATATATGTTTATCTCAACAGGTTTAAAAACTACTGTACTTATACTAAATAAAATCACTGAATTTTCAATACAGTAGTTTTAGAGCTATGGTGACAAGCAAAATAATTCAGATTTAAACAAAATGAAACAGAAGCAAATCTATTATAAATTAATATAAATTCATTTATTTCTTATTTCATTTTCATCTGAGTCCGTTTCATTCAAATCTGAATTATTTTTTCTTGTCACCATAGATTTTAAAACTACTGTAAGAGTTTATAGTTTTAATTTTAATTTTAGTTTTAGTTTTTTTAACTTTTTACTAGTGAGAGATTAGGCTGATCAACCACAAATGATCAGGTTACTCATTGCACGCAGATCTTAATCAGTTACACGCCGTATTATCACTGGTCATCATTATATTAATAGATATGGCAGTTATATGCCGTGTAATTGCTAGTTTATTATAATAGATGTAACAGTTATACTCCGTATTATCATTTGGTTATTACTTAATCAAGTGTAGTTATTATACGCCGTGTAATTGTTAGTTTATTATGATAGATGTAACAATTATACGCCGTATTATCACTGATTATCCCAATGTGATGCAATTATACGCCATATATTGCTTGCTTTATTATAGTTGATGTAACTATTATACACAGTATAAACGTTAGCCAATATAGTGAATATCACTGATTACACAGCGTGTAATCACTAAATCATCAATTGTATATCACCTATTCTACCCTACTGGATGTTGTATCAACCCAGCCCCAAACAGTCTGATGGACGTATATGTTCATATCAAACAAGTGATATACAAATGGCTAAGAAATACTGAGTTTGGATCAGTATTACACGGCGGATAATCCTTTGAGTCACTAATGGATCAAGTCTGCTATTATACGGCGTATAATCCTTTATTTGACTTGTTGCATTAATAAGCAGAAGGTTTGCCAACCAGAAAAGGATCACTGATTAAACCCTGCAAATGGAATACCGGAATTCTACCTTCCAATGTAGGAGGGCTGAACAGGGACAATTTCTAAGCACCAACTAAATATGGCGTAGTTTCCCAGTGCAATAATAGGCGTGTAAGATACAGCCAATTGATAAATGACAGTAGGCTAGCTTGAGAAGAGCGTAAGCTGTAGCTGAAGTGCCATGGACGCCTGCTAAAGCCAGTAGAATATCACATGCCAAGGATAGCCAATCAGGATGGGCGTAGCTAGCAAAGATAGACCTATTGCAAAGGTAGCCACCAAGAACTGTCTGAAAGGACAAGAAGAAGGGTTATTGCAGTATATATTGATATAGACACCTGAAAGAATAACAACAAGTTCTTAGTTACACCTGGATAGATTGCAGCCGCTGGCTAGATTGTACTCCAGTTTCAATAAACGTAATTATCTTCAAAGCTCTACTCTATTGCAGTCTGTTTTGCTCTTGCATAGGATTAGGTAGAGTACATTGGCAAGGCTAACATCTATCTGTAGCTTTGAACATACCAGCAATATCTCAAGTTGCTCAACAACTAGATTTTTTTATAAAACAACTCTAAATTATTTAATATTTATTTATCAAATATGTTAAAGGCTATCTGCCCTATTTTTAAAAAGAGGGATTTAAAAATTATTATATTTTAAATTAAATATTTTTTAAAAAAGATAAGATTTTAGGCAACTATTTGATTTTAAAAAAACATTGTATCAGTTTTTATCATATTTTAATGTTGATCTTTTTAGAATGATGTCATTTTGTGCTAATCAGCTTTCAAGAAATAATGGTATATGAAATAAGATTGTTGCTAGCTTTTAATACAGTTTAATTTAGCTGTAAGTAGAAAATACTAAATTTAATATAGGCTTTTATATAATAAAGATTGATTAAGATTTAATTTTTGATAAAAGTGTTGTAATTCTTCAAATTTATTGATAAGAAAATTAAAACAAAATTTTAAAGTGTAAAGTAGCACAGTTAATAGGAAACAGATTATTCTTTAAAATAATGACCCATGTGCTGGTGACACTGTTAAATTACAGAGATACCTCAGTGCTCAGAGGTATACTCTGAGCACTGAAGGCGTCAGTCCAAGCTCCATAGATCAATTGATATTGACCAAGGAAAAACTATCTTGTCATGAGGAGAGATTCCTCCTCTACAACAACAGCCAAAATGCACATGAGTGCATTATCTGCTTTACCACAATCCAGGATCTGTACAACCTCTTGAAATGTAAAACATGGCTTGCAGATGGCACTTTCTCCATCTGCCCAAAGCTCTTCATCCAGCTTTGGAATATCTATAAGCAGGTTTGCAATCTAGTTCTTTGCCTGGTCTTTTACTTCCTTCCCAACAAGATTCAGGAAACATATGTATGTTCTCTTACAATATTGAAGAACAAGCTTAATGAAAACCTCCCAACCATCAAAGAGGAGCCCAACAAGACCAGAAGGCGCAAGAAAACAGGCTCAGTCCCAGGATGAAAACGCCCCCAGCCCCAAGAAGCAGCCATAAATCCTTCCCTAACATGAATATCTGGTAGTGGATTTTGAGCAGGCTCAGGCCAATGCTTTTATTAGAGTCTTCAAGAGCTCCCCCCAGGGATGCTACTTTTACTTCTGGCAGGCACTCTGCTGCCACCTCCAAAAGTGCTCTGATCTGCATGAGCTTGTAAATGCAGAAGGCACCAAAGAAGCAAAGGATGTCTTCAAATGCTTTTTTCAGGAAGCCAGGCATAGGTAGAGGCATTGGTTGGCTCAGGTCAGAATACGGCCTGGCCAGAGGGTAATGCCCACCATAGGATGGGTGCTAACTTGATAATATAGGAAATAGATTGCCCAAGCAAAGACCAAGGCCCTGAATTTGGCACCATAGTGTCTACCATTCCTGTCAAAGTAATGTATAGCACTCCAAACAGTTGGGTGGACGTAGTCTCGGCTGCAGTGGGGTTCTCCATTGGGCGGTCAAGTTGTGGGGTTAAGGGTGGAGTCATGGGGACAAAGTAGGCAGTCAGATAATTGTATTTGTCTTTGAACAATAAGGGCGGCACATTGATCCTCTTTTCTTCACATACTATGTATTCAGTTTCTCTAGTCCTTGCCAAGGAATCAGCAATGAGGATGATCTCCAAGCTGTACTTCGCATAGGCAGGGTTGGGCGGGTATTTGGTAAAATGCATAGGTCTAAAGGGGGCTCATGGGGGACGGTATAGTGCCTGGGAAAGGTCAGCAGGTTGGTCTCCAGAGGGGGCGGTTGCCTGATGGTCTACTTGGCCAGAGTTAAGATGGAAGATCACTACAACTAATAAGGTAAGATTTGTTCAAACAAAAGGTTCATAAAACTTTATTATCAAAAATGACAATATGGTCATCACCATACCACTGGGGCTTTTATACCATGGGTTTTTGCTTCTTTGATTTTTGCAGGGTTCAGGTTTGCAGACAAGGCACTGGCAGGGCATGGATCTTGGATTAGAGTCTTGAGGGTGGCAAATCCAGGTTTGCCTGCTCTGGTGAATATAAGTGACAATGCTTTGTTCCACTGCCACTGTTCACTATTTCACCTGGGTAGTTCAATTGTAATACACCTTCTGGACATGAGACTGACAGTTGCTGGTGGTCATTGGCAGAGTTAACCATAGGTTTTTTTACCTCCTTAAGGCAAGCTAAAGCCTCTGCATAGGTCCAGATCTTTGGTGGCGCAAGATTAGCATCAATCTGATGACCATTCAGGGAATTGTCCTTGGGAGACTGGCGGGTCTCAGATTAACTTGTTAACTCAGGTTTGCAATTTGACATGTGGATATGTCCCGTCCACTTTGTGTGACTCAAGTAGTCTTTGGAGGGTCAGGGGTTGATTCCAGGGTTTCCAATTTTGATTTAAAACCTCCAGTATTGCCGCTTGGCAGGTTGGCAGGTTTCTGTTCCCCCTGTTTGGGGTCATCTATCTCTAGTGGTCTAGGGCTTGACCCAACTAGCAGTTGGGCGGTTCCCTGTCCTCTCTGGTCAACATAAGGCTTTTCCTGAGACCCAGGGTTCAATTTACAGGTTTTCAATACAAGTATTGAAATATCATTCATGACAGCTTTGCTACCCTTGCTCTGGTTATAAAGGAGGAAACCAATGCCTTCTATGACACCCTCCTCCAACATCCCTATATTATTGCTAACCAGGCAGCCTTTTCTCCTTTCATTGAGTATTTTGACACTCAGTGGGTTGATGTCTTTCAAGGAGCACGCCACATCAGAAAAGGAGGTGAATCAATCACCTGGAACTTCTTAAAGACTTTCAAGGAGGTGCTGATCAAGACCACCTCTTCCCTTTAAGGGTGGCATAGCCAATTTTCAACTAGAGTCAGGGTTAAGAAGCCTAAATTGAAAAAGATCATTGTCCATTTAAAAACCCAGTAAGTTATTCCTGCCTGGCTCTTCAAGAGTGGCATGAAGACCAAGGGCAACCCCCAAGCAGACAAAAGTGGTAAAAATTATACAGAAATTAGCAAGGTGGTTCTTGCATACTGTAAATTCAGAACCTAAACGTAAAAATGCAGGATTGTTGAATCCTTGGTCCAAATTTCAAATCACTTTTGTAGGATGTCTTTTTTAATTAAATATAATTTTTTGTATTTTTATTTGAATTTTTAAAAACCCAGGAACCCATAGATACTTTTCAAACTTCAAGTCAAACTGCATATTTCCAATGGACAAAATGAATTAGCTGGAATCAGATTTGAAGTGTTCAAATCCATCAACCATTTTCATTAAGTTTACTATGCTTTTTGAAAATGTGGGATTGTCAAATTCATGAACCAAATTTCAAATCACTTTTGAATGCCACTATTAAACTCAGATATTAATTGCGGGAACTGGAATCCAAATTTAATGTACAGTAAGCACACTAGTAAACATCAACCCAAATAAAGAAGCTCCACTTTGGATAAAATAAAATGAAAAATTCAATCTCAACAACCATGTTTAAACATAAAAAGTGGTTAAACTTTAAAATTGTCAAACCTGGAAAGTATACAATATATACACTTCAAATCACAGATATAGAAATTCTGTTACTATTCAAGGCTAAATCAAGAGAAAATAACTACCCACAACTAAACCAAAAATCCAAACAAATACATATTTAATCTAAAATAGTTTTTTATTTTATTTTTATGGACCGTCAATTGCATTTCCAACCAGCTCCTGCACCAGCCTGCAGAGCAGCCCGTCCATGAGGGTGTCCCAGAGGGTCCAAGAATAGACCCAGAACCCAACTCAAGGGGAGTAATGCCAACACACAGGCCTCCTAAGGTGTCAGCACCATACAACCACATCCTGTGTCCCAATTCAGAACAACCAGCTTGAATCCCAGTCAGAAGCTGCTCTCAAGGCCTGCCACCAAATTCTCTCATACCAAGGTTGTTGGGAACAATGAGGTTTACATAAAGCTTCACTGTGTACCCAGTTGTCACCTGTCCTCGCACTCTGGATCCCAGAGTTGCCACTGCATGCCCCCGCGTTGTTGATACATCATATGAGACATTGGCCACCACTGAAGAGCAATCTGTACCTTTAATGTATTTCAACATTGACGGTGCCACTGCAAGAAAGAGTGATCACACCTTCTACACAAAGGTCTCTGTCCCATGTGTTGAGCCTGATAGCCAGGATGTTGCATTAACTGCCAAGGTCCGGTGTTGGTTGACAGATAGTGAGTGTGAAGCTCTTCTCAACTGCTTTAACAGAGGAATGGCAGTTTGGGATATTTTGTCCCAATTTAGTCTCACAGCCAGATATATTAGTGATCTCAACAAAAAATATGGTGACACCGGGCAAATAGCAGAATCCACCAAGGCAAAAAGATAGCCAAAACTACTACAGCCTGTGCACATTAATGCAATCAAGCAGTGGGTATCCAAGGTTGCCACCTGGACTCACTTGCTGTCTAATTAATGCTGGCCAAGGAGTTTGGGCTTTCTGTTTCCAAAACCCTTGTCTAAAAAACCATGGTTGTTTTGAGTTCTCTTGGAAAGTACTGGGGATTTTTCTGTACAACCAAAACATCAAGAAGATCATCAAGGATCACCGCATTTATGCAGAAACTTATCTGGCCCTAAAGGAGACTGAGAATGATCAGTTCTTCTATATAGATGAATCATTGCTTTCCTCTTTACTCAGGTCTAGGCATGGGTGGGATGAGAAGGGGTCTAAGGATGATGTAGCACATTGTGCAGATGTCTGTTCCCAAACATATTATATGGTAGTGCTTCTTGGTCCCTGCGGGTTGGACTAATATCAGATGATCAAGGGTTCCCATAATAGCAGGACATTCCTTGATTTTCTCCAAACTGTCAAGGAGTATCTTTGGATTAATTACCGCAGCACAACCAACATTGTTGTAGTTGATAATGTTGGGCTCCATAAAGTGGATCTGATTGTGTCCAAATTCCCCCATTGAAAAAAGCAGCCACATCTCTAGTTACTGGTTTGCTGATTGTCCAATGAGACTCCTTTTCCTCCTTCCCTATTCTCCATTTCTGAATCAAATCAGGGAGGTGTTTGGTTGAATCAAGAATAATGTCGTGTTTGGCTCCAGGGGACAGCATACTGGAGGACACGGCAGGAAATCTTTATTACAAAAGATTTGAGATTCAAAGCTAGCCTTGGGTTAGCTTTCAGGGCAAAATTAAGGGCATGTACCTTAATTTCCTGGAAAACAAGATTTAAAAGTCCTTTTGGCAGAAAGGACAGAAAAAGCTTGAAGATTATAAAAGCCAACACAAATGTGGATAAACTTGTCTTTATTAGGAGTAATGATTCTACTTTAAATAGTTGACAAGGAGCAGGGATCACTCATTAGGAAGACAGAGTGGCTGAGGGGGTCACGCTGGGATGAGGTCATACCAGGATCAACCACAGACAGGTACAATAATCTGGAATGGGTGAATATTGAACCAGACTCATTTGCAGAAGACAAAGAATTTCTGAACTTGAAAGCAAAACCAGTCAAATCTTTGCAACTATCAATATTTGAAGGGCAAATCAAAATAGCATTAATAGTGTGATTTACAACATCTCCCCCCTCAAGATTGGACAGAGAGAGTTGATACTTGCAAAGGAATTTGGAGTGGATGCAGGCAAAGGGACGGCCAGACAATAGTAGCTTCACAGTGTACTCAAAGCCCTTCTTGAAGGTAACCTCACAGGGCCCAACCCAGAGGGAATCCAGCTTGTGGGCTGTACCACCTGTACAATTCTGATAGTAGAGAACTATATTGCCTACTTGGTAGTTGGGGAGGGGGGGCTCTAGCAGCATTAGACGGAGAGAGCTCCAAAGCTCTAACCTTATAGGCAGTGGAGTAGGTGGTTGCCTGGATGTCAATGATATGGTTGGTTAGGTCTTTCATGTGGGTCTCAGGATTTGCAGACGTATCAAACTTGATCAAAGGAGGTCCCAAGATTGAGGGGGTAGTGGCCTCTTGTCCATAAAGCATGGGAAAAGGGGATTGACCAGTCACCTGGTGTCTACTAAGGCGGTAGGCAAAGAGGTTGGCAGGGAGGAACATGTCCCAATTGGCAGCGTCAGAGAGCGTGAGTTTTCTCATGATGGATACTAGGGTGGAGTTTGCTCGTTTGATAGTACATTGGTGGAGGGATTATAAGGCGCAGAAAACAACTGGTGAGTCCCCATAGCTTCAACAATAGAGGTGATGAGGCGAGCATTAAAGTTGGTGCCATTGTCTGAGAGCAGGACTTGAGGGCAGCCATGTCAATAGAAGATGTCTTGCAGTAAGAAAGTAGCTGTGGTTCTAGCCGCTATATCTTTTGTTGCTCTGGCTTCAACCCATTTGCTAAAGTGGTCTATAGCAACCAAAATAAACCAACTATCCAACCTAGACCGGGGAATGGCCCAACAGCATCAATACTCACCGTATGGAAGGCATGTTTTGGAGGGATGAGTTGGAACTGGTGTTGGGAAGGACGAGGACATTGGAGTTGACAAGAGTGGCAGGAGGCAAGGACATCAGGGATCAAGAGGCGCATGTTTTCCCAGTAGAAGTTTTTGCACAACCAGTCATGAGTCTTGGCTATACCTCCATGGCCAGTATCAATGTGAGCTTGGAGGATGATGGCTATCCTCATACTAGGGCAAACATATGGTAGGTAGGCATTGTTAACCTTCTTGAAGAGTTGTTTATCACAAATTATGGTGTCCTTGGATAGGTTCTGTAGTTCCAAGCAGATATCTTCAGACTCAGTGGTCCAAGAGTCAGGATACCCTATTAGCTCATATAATCAATCAGCATCAGCGGGGTGGATAGTCAGGATTGGCTTCCTTGACAGGCCATCAGCATTCTGATGTTGGGCCCTAGGACAATGTACCACTGTGAAATCATACCCTTGCAGACGTAAAGCCTAACGTGCTAATTGACCTTTGGGTTCCTTTAGCTGTTGTAACCACTTGAGGGAGGAGTGATCAGTGACTACCGTGAAATGGGTTCCATAGATGTAATGCCAAAACTGCTTCACTGCATGTAGCACAGCCAAACATTCCTTCTCAGTAACACTGTAGTTCTTTTTGTTCTTATTAAGTACCCTTGATGAGTAGGCTATAGGTTGATCTACACCTTCATTGTCGAGTTAGGAAAGGATAGCACCTATAGCTACACCACTAGTGTCAGTATACAAGATGAACTCTTTATCATAATCAGGATAGACTAAGATAAGAGCCTCCTTGAGCTTGGCCTTCAGCGCTTCAAATGCTTGTTGTTGGCTGTCAGTTCACTCAAAGGGGACATTGCAAAGCAGTTGGACAAGGGGTTTGCTCAGTTCAGCAAATTCAGGGATGAATTGTTGGTAGTAGCCTATCATACCAGGGAATAATTGTACCTCTTGAAGATTTGTGGGAGGTAGCATCTTGTCAATGGCTTCCACCTTGTTATTCATGGGGCAGATTCCAGTCTGAGTGACTTTATGTCCTAGAAACTCAAGACATTGACAAAAACAGCCTTGATATGCTCCAAGTGGTCAGTAAAGGTAGCGCTGAATATGGTGATATCATCAAGATACACGAGCACACAAGAGAGTTTTAGGTATCATAAGATGGAGTCCATAGCTTGCTGAAATGTGGCAGGGGCATTGCATAATCCCTGGGGCATACAAGTGGGTTCAAAGAGACCTCTGATGTGATGAGTGCAGCCTTTTCTCAATCCTCAGGTGATAGGTCAACCTGCCAGTACCCCAAAGCCAGATCCATGACAGAGAAAAACTTGGAACCACCCAGCTGTCTGAGAGCATTGTTGATTCTGGGCAAGGGGTACAAATCTTTCTTAGTGAGAGAGTTCAGGTGGCAATAATCCATTACAATGTGGTGTCCCCCATCTTTCTTCTTGAGGATCAGTAACAGGGAAGCCCAAGGACTTTGGGAAGGAGCCAGTAACCCAGCGTCCAGAAGTTGCTTGAGTTCTTTGGACACCTGAGCATCTTCCACTCTACTACGGCGGTATGGTTTGGCACAAAAAGGAGGCGCATCCCCAGTATCAATCTGATGGATGACTCCTTTAGCTAGGCCATAGTCTGTAGGTCCAGAGGCAAAGATGTCGCTGAACTGATCAAGTAGGTCCAACACGTCTTTTTGTTGAACAGGAGACAATTGGGGGAAATCAGTAGCAGTGAACAAGGAGAGAACTTGCAGATCATCTTCAGATAGGTTGAAATCACTGAAAGTTCTGAAGGGGTAGAGGGAGGATACTTGTTCTGCTCCAAGTAGACAACCATGACCTACAACCTGGCCTCTGGTTACTTGCATGGGCAGGGCTGTCAGGTTAGCAAGCAGTAATTGCATGGGCTCTTTGTGGGTTTGGTCTAAAATTCCCAGACATAGGCAAGGCTTGGTACAACTCAAGGATTCAGGTGAGTAAAGCTCCAAAAAGGACTTTTCAGGCAGCTCATAGGAAATGTGGGAGTCAATCACCACTTGAGAGCCCAGGGGGATAGTGATAGCAGCTGGCGCTAGCAGAGGTACCCCTTCTTCCGCAGGGCAGGAAGGAGGAGGGGTACACATGTTGGAAGAGTGAGTCCTATACTTGAGGGAGAAGATACCCGTAGGGTACTCAAGCACGTAAGTTTTAAGATGTTTTCCCGGGAGGCATGGAGGTTCCTCAAAAATCAAAGGAACTTCATATCCCAAGAGTGAAAGGGATCCATCTTGTAAGTTTACAATCCCATTATATTCTTGGAGGAATTGATTACCAACCAAGAGGTCATAGCTTTTGTTCTCTAGGACCACAGCAGGGGAAGCAATAAGGAGTTTCCCAAACCTCATGGGTAGAGTGGAGTAGGAACCAATGGCTCAAGTTTAGGCCATGCCAGCTGTGCCATACAACTGCGTGTAGTTGAGGTCAGGTGCCAACTTAAGTTTCTTCATTAGCTTGAAAGATACCACGTTGACAGGGGAACCTGTGTCCAAGATGGCCTTGATTTTGACCTTTTGGATTGATACTTCCATGCAGGTTGTATCTTTCCCAAAGGGAGGCAAGACTGCCAACACATCTTGCACAGCCTCTAGTTCCTTTTCCCATTTGGCCAGCATACACCATAATGCAGGGATTTCCTTATACACAGTCTGTAGTGGAAAAGATAAGGTTACATTGTGGAAAAGAGAAACAGCTAACTTGACTGCTTCTTCAGAGGAGTCAACCAAGACAGGAGGTCAATGGGCTTGAGCTAGGTAAGGGCGAGCCACCATGGACTTAGCTTCACTTGGAGGTACCCAGGAAGTAGTGGTAGCCTTCTCAGAGCAAAGCTTGTAGGGTACAGTGATAGTTTCCGGAACAGCCAGGACAGAGTAGCCATAACTATCAGAATCTTCACTATTGGAATTTTCAGGCTCTGAATCACTGGAGAGGTTGTGAAACAGATGAAGGATAGTTGGTCCAGAGGAAGAGGGAGCTTCCTCATCAGATGGAGGATCAGGGGGAGACGGGGGAGATTGGTCATTAGAGAGCGTCTCTGTGTCTAAGCTGACCTCTCTTTTCCTGCCTGTTCCTTGGGATTTCAACCTTCCACTTGAGGATTAGTGCAAGTGCATAAGTGGTGTCTAATCTGGCCACAGTTATGACAGCCCTGTCTCTTAGCCTGTCCACTAGTACCCAGAGTCATAATGCACGGCATACAAGAGGTGGTCCCAGCACTATTGGCTTTGTTCTCACGCACCACTGTACCTCCATGTGTCAAATGCATATCTTGTAAGAGCATCTTAATACTCTTCATGGAAGTAAGTGAAGCCTTGTGTGCCTTAAAGTGTAGACATATAAGCTGGTTCACCTTCAAAGCATTTGAACAAGCCGTGTAGGCTTCCCGGGGAGTTAACTGTCGACTAGTAATTAACTGCTGGCCTTCAATGTAGAAATAATTTGTGAACTCAGCCAGGGTCTCCTTGGGTTTGAAAGCAATACGCATAAATGCATCTTTCTTGACTTCTAAACTGAGGTCTCCTTCAAACTCTTCAATAAGGAGGCGCTTCATATCCTCCCAAGTGACAATAGAAGGGAGCTCAGGGACCACAACTTCCTGGCAAGTGGGATGGAGGAAGGTAAGGATGTGTTCCTTCTTGAGTTTGTCAGTAGCCCTACGCATTTCAGTTTTGTAAATGGTCAGAAAAGCAGCAATGGTAGAGGTTTTGGGATCAAATATCTGCTTGAAAGTCAGCTTATAATTTTGGTCAATGGACAAAGACTGGCTGTTCTCACTAGGGTTGAGGACGTTAATGTGAGGGTTGCCTTCAAATTTGGATTCAGCAGTAGGTTGTCTAGCCCAGAGAAGTTGAAGGCTTTCCTCTAAAGTGTCCAAGGTAGAGCTATTCTGCCCACTAATGTCTCAGGCAGTTGTGGCAGCAGTCCCAAATTCATCAATCTTGATTTGAGGTACTGCCAAGGTGCCAGCAATCCCATTAACACGAGTAGCCAGGACAGTGGCCTGAGTGACCAATGGGGCAACTTGTCCATTTAGAGTCTCTGTAAAGCGGGAGAGGTTTTGGACCTCTCTTTCCAATGTGTCTTGCTTATCAGCTACATCATTTGTCACTTTGGCAAGTTGATCTAGAGCCCGCGCACAGTAGACCCGGGGTTGACCTTTTAAGCCAGGGCAACAACCATGATTGTCATGAGCGGGAGTATTAACAACTTCACCTTCTTCTTCATCTTCAGATTCAGATGACAAACCTTCATAATTAGAGAGGCGCTGTCTTAAGTACTTGATTTCACCTTGTAGGGTAGCCACCTGATCAGTGAGGGAGGCAATACAAGGGTCAGGCATAGGTTTGACTGGAGGGGGGAGGCTGCACAGAAGCTTGGCGTCTAGTGGTAGCCTTGAGCTTGGCAATGGGTCTCCTATACTTTGGTTTCAAAATCAGAAGGGCTCCCAACAGAAGGAGCAGGAGGAGTCACCTCAATAGAAGTCACCCGGTTGTCCACATAAGTTTGCACTTGGTATAGGGTGCCGCCTAGTGCAGCCTTATCCAGACCATATTGATGCTGCAGGTGACAGCCCCAAGTATTGACATGAGCTCCTATCAATTCAAGTTGCAAGTTGACATGCTCCCTAAATTGATTGAGTTCACTAACCAGAGTCTCAAAATCCTGCTGATGGTTAAGCAGAAAAGCCTTGATTTGCTCACGCCAGGCTTCCTAATGTTCATTCAATTTGCATAGTTGATCATTTATGTATCCAGGGAGCAAGGAGCAAAGGGAATTCAGGGAGGTAGTTAAATACTTCTGTGATTCTAACAAATTGCGCTGGTTGTCAGAAATACAAGCAAATAGACTATGTGACCATTCTTGGTAGGCCATATTTTGAGTGTGGTTATTTGAGACGGCGGAGGCTACAGAATCTAGCAGTTGATTCTGGAATCCCAAGGCAAGTTGGTGATAGACTAGGGCAGGTTGGATGAACTGGTTAACCAACACGCCAATTGTATCCATGGATTCCATCAATGCGGGAGGGAGACCAAAGTCCAAAAGGAAGGAGTACAGGTCTTTGGAGGCGTACCTGGGACAGAGGCCAGGGATAGAGTGCATGGCTACCATGCCAGAGTGAAGAAGGGAGCAGGCGGCAGCACGGGCTTGCTCATAGTTGAGAGAGAAAGCAGGAAGGGGGCCATGAGGGCCCGGGAGACAGGACCAATACCATAGGATTTGCGGGAGCATTGGTAATGTCTTCTTCTAGAGGGGGACTAGAAACTTTAGGTTGATCTGGTACTTTGGAAACAAAGGGAGAGGAACCAGAGAATGCACATGGGAACAGGGTAACTGAAGGGCTTGCAGCCCCTGTAGTGAGCACCATTTTGTTGTGTATGGCTCCAGGGGACGACATCCTGGAGGACACAACGGGAAATCTTTATTACAAAAGATTTGAGGTTTGAAGCTAGCCTTGGGTTAGCCTTCAGGGCAAAATTAAGGGCATGTACCTTAATTTCCTGGAAAACAAGATGTAAAAGTCCTTTTGGCAGAAAGGACAGGAAAAGCTTGAAGATTATAAAAGCCAACGCAAATGTGGATAAACTTGTCTTTATTAGGAGTAATGATTCTACTTTAAATAGTTGAAAAGGAGCAGGGATCACTCATTAGGAAGACAGAGTGGCTGAGGGGGTCACGCTGGGATGAGGTCATACCAGGATCAACCACAGACAGGTACAATAATCTGGAATGGGTGGATATTGAACCAGACCCATTTGCAGAAGGCAAGGAATTTCTGAACTCAAAAGCAAACTCAGTCAAATCTTTGCAACTATCAATATTCAAAGGGCAAATCAAAATAGCATTAATAGCGCAATTTACAACAAATAAGATGAAGAAAGGCCTCCCTCAGGACACCAAAAATATCTTAAATTTTTTTGAGGTCAGTTAATTTGCAATGCCACCTGATGTGGTGGCGGCTTCCTATGAGCACTCGGAATCCTTCCTTCCTAAAGCCCTCAACTCCGGGCCAATCAGATAAATGGGCGCTCTGGATTTTATTTGTTACTATTTTATTTATTTTGTTTTTATTAGGACTCAAAAAATTATTACTTATATTATAATGACGTGAAGTTTAATTGTATTATAGACATATAAGAATACATACAAAAGTTAAGTAAAATTAATCATACTAGATATAGAGACACATATTTTTATTATAATGCACCAAATATTGTATTGACTGTTGAGCTAACAAATAAAAAGATTTAAAAAGATAGAAATAGATTAATTTTATTTAAATAATTGTGAGCCTTTTTTGGTACTTTGGCTTTTTTTAAGCCACAAATTGGACCTTGCAAGTCATCATTTGACCTTATTGATTTAGTGCCACTATAGCCACACAACACTAAAGCCAATGATTTTAATGTATCTCTTACTAATTATTACTTATGATGTGGGTTAAGCATAGCAAATCTATTTATCAAATAATATTACAAGGCAAATTTAAATCCAGTTCTAAACAAACAATTGTTTAAAACATAATTGGGGTGGACAGTTTGAGGTGCTTAAATAGAGCTTGTGTTTGTTTATGTACATATTATATGAACCCATACTTTCCAAACAACTAAAGAAACAATTTATAAATTAGATTTAATATTAAACATGCTCAATGTATTAAAACTAACTCTTTATTATTGGTAACCTATGATGATATTATTATATTAAATTAAAAACTATAAGTAAAAATAAAAATAAAAATAAAATCAAGTGTAAGAGAAAAGTGTTTTTTAGGGAATGCAAATTGCAAGGGGTATGCAATTATTCTGGGGAATTATACCCTGAAGTTAGATTTTCTCTTATTGTGTCCAATTGGGACCACATACTCTTCTGTATGTGGTGGCAACTCTGGTTCCAATTGCTAATGGGGTGGCACTCTGCACCCCAGTGGTGGCAGAGCGCTTGATAAAAGGCAATTGATAAAGGGAGTTGATAAGAAAGTTCTTTTATGGAGGTATTTAATAACCATAGAGCAATTCAAGAGCAAAACAGTTGTATAGGACGTGCTCAACTGAGCAACAGTGGCAAAATTGACTGTAGGGATGCAAAAGTGAGAATTCAAAGTGTGAGAATCTAAAAGTGGCCAAGTCAGCACTTTTTAAATTTTCAAAAGGCTGTTTATAATAAATTAACTACTTAATCTTGTCTTTTTTAATTGAGAGAATGAATAAAAAGTATTCTATATGCTCATAATAATTTTCAATTCCAGATGAGTTGTTTTAATTTAATTTTGAATTTTTAAAATTGTTGACTTGGCCACTTTTAGATTCTCACTTTTGAATTCTCACTTTTACATCCCTACAGTGGCAACTGTGGTAGGTTCAACTCCCTGGTGATTGACTCCCTTCTACTTGACAAAGTTTCGAGTACCATGGAGTTGAGTGCCACATATGTGAATCTATTAGTATTTTTGGCTTAACTGATTTTAAGCTAATTTTTAATAGTGATATAGGAGTTCAAAATCAAAAACTGGGTTTAAATTTACTCAAATTTGATTCTGTTTAATAATTCAGTTAGCTAAAATACCAATTTAAGGGGGAAATTATAAGTAAATTTACTAATAGAAATGAAAAAACTTGTGTTTGAAACTCTAAAACAAAAATTGGTCAGTTAAACACTTTTTAAGCCAAATCCATATTTTATTAATAAAACACATATGCACCAATATAAAATTTGGTATTTACTATTATATTTTTATTATTAGTGTCCATGGCCGTCAATTAGGCTCCCAAGCACCACTATACTGGATTTAGTGGTATAGACATTAATCAAATACCCCACTTGTTTTACATTATGTCATTATCTGGTTTGTGGATTAAGTGGTACCACATAAATTAAGCCCAATTTATTAAGAGATTCCATATGTAATTTATAAAAAACAGAAACTTGACTCCTTCTTTGTTTGGCTCTATCCACTTGCCACATAATTAGTTTTAGATCTAACTAATTAAGGCTCAGAATTAAGGCTAAATTAATAAGTGACACACTATGAGCGCCACTCAACACCCATCCACTTGACACTTTAACTTGGGGATTAGTTCAGAGAGCTTCTTAACGTTTTAACCAACACTATGGTAAATAATTCACTCCCAATTCCTCACAGCATACCCTAATCACTAATAAACACCTTCCTACTCATTTACTTTTTTAACTTATGTTGTATTTTTTATTTTTGAGCATATGAAACTGCCTTGCTTTTGGGTTAACTTTCAAACCTGTTTTAAATTTAAGCAAGTTTATATTTAAAAAACATAGTAAATTTGATTTTTCTGCTCAACTCCAGCATACTTGACAGTGAGAATTCAGCTTTTCCCATCTGATTGACAATGCCAAACTTGACACTTTACTATGTTTTGAATTTTCAACTCCCAATGAAAAATTCCATATAATAATTTTTATGCAATCATAATCTAATACTCTTCCTGCTACTCTCCATATAATTTTATATACTTTTATATACTTTTTTGATTTTTAATTAAACTTTTACTTTGATTTACCACTAAGATGATAGGCTGAACCTAACATCTTTGATGCTTTGTCATAAATTCACTTATTTTCTATATTTTAACCTTTATATCTATACTTTGAGCTTCTATTTTTCTTCTATTTACTTTGTTATGTTTTTTCTTGATAAATAAACTTTATTTGCATACTTTTTACTTAAATTTGCTTTGATTTATCTCTTTGTGTTTGATATATATTATAAGCTATTTTATTTACAAAAAACTTTACTTTAGCCAAGATCAAACAAGCCCACTAAGCAACCCAAGCGCCAAGCCTCCAAGGGCTCTAAAGAATCTGCCATCACCCCCAAGAGTGTCAAGAAGCCTGCAAAGGGAAATTCTTCTACTCTATCTCCCCCGCTCCATCTCCTCCCACTCCTCCCCCCTCATCTTTCCCTTCACCCTCATCTTTCCTCTGCAAGTCCTTGCCTAATAAAACTGATGATAATCTAACTGATCATTCCTTCTATCAGTCAGAGGCTGACTCTGAGCCCACAAAGGAGTGCCACAACAAGAAAGGAAAGGCTTCCAAGAAGCCTACCTTTTCTTCTGGCAAGAAGAAGGAGACATCCAAGCAGGCCTCAAAGAACCCTTCTCCTCCCCTCTGACGGCTCTTCTCCCCCTCCCTCATCTGACTCCCAAGATGAGCCTGAGAAATATTCCAATAAGTTCAAAGCTTCTTGTCACATGGCTTGGAATCCACTAGTCATCCACAACATCTACAATGTGGACAGAGAGTTCAAAGTCCCCAAGTGCTTCCCCTGTTACTTCCCAATCATGCCCTAAAGGGCAGCTCTGGTTATGTTGCCAACAATTACATCTTCAATTGCAACAATCAAAAGCGCCAAAAAAACCAAGCCCTTTCTCTGTGAGAATAAGACTTGTGGGCCCACCTAAACACTGAGGACTGGGAGAGGGTCACAGCCAAGAAGGGGGAGCACACATGTGAGCCCCCCAATCACATCATTACTTTAATGCTCAAATGGTATCTTGTTCAGATGATCCCTTCCTATTCCCACCTCCAAGCTTCCAATCTGACCATTAAGGCCTTACAACACCTAAATCCCAACAATATTAAGTTGGTATCAACCCATGAGCAGTTGTTTGAATCCATTAGCAACAAAAATATTGCTGCTAATCCCCCTCCCCTAAGGCCTCTGACGTCCTCTCAGAGCTTCCACTCACTCACAAGTTCAAGCAGCTTCTAAGTGGGGAGCTCTTCCTCCTTCACAATAATGGGCCCAGAAGCAAAGACTGCATAATCTGCTATGCCACTCAGCAGAGCCTGCTGGAGTTAAAAAGGGCTTCAACCTGGCTAGTTGATGGTTTTTTGCCACTTGCTCCCAGATGTTCAAACAGCTCTGGATGATCCATGCCCAGATTGACATCTGAGTGATTCCACTTGCTTTCTTCCTCCTCCCTGGGGCCCCCAAGGCCATTTACACCCATGTGTTATCCATCCTCTGTAGAGCGCTTTCCCTTCTTCCCCCAACAACAATAATGATGGCAAGAAGACCCCTCCCACACACTTGCGCCAACCCTCCTGCCCGTGACAAGGACCAGGCCACCCTGGACTCAGAGAAAAAGGTGAGGCTAAGAGCTCTTGGGCCTCACATGTGCATCATGGACTTCAAGCCTGCTCAGTTCAATGCATTCAAGCAGCTGTTCAGCAGGAAGGTGCAGGGGTGCCACTTCAAATTCTTCCAAGAAGTTGCTTGCTTTGTACAGGTCTATGCCAAGCTTAGCAGGTTGAGCCGGAGGGACACTTCAGACAGCTAAAAATTTGTGCTGGTAAAATTCAGTGCTTTGGCTTTTTTAAAGCCAGAGATCACTGAAAAGAGTTTCAAGGTTCTCTCAAAGGATCCTTAAATAGCAAAGCATCTGGAGTTCAAGCCTTTCCTTGAGTACTTTGAGCCTCAGTGGATTGGGAAGGTTGTCATGCAGAGGCAAGGCAAGGCCAGAGCCACGGCTAGTTGGAATGTGTACCAGACAGCAGTGAATGGTGAGCTTAAGAACACTTTGGCGCTAGAGGCTTATTACAAGAATTTCAAGGCCAACTTTGGGCTTCACCCAAAGTTTAACAAGTTCTTCTCCCTTCTGCAGCACAAGCAGGAGAAAACCATCTCCAAGCTGCGTGACTTGGCCAACCCTGTCCCCCCACCAAGCCTACAACCTGCACCACCCTCTTCACCAAGGCCATTCAGGGTACAGCTAAGCACAAATACAAGGCCTCTGAGCTTAAGCAGCAGCTTGAGTTTATTGCCACTTCCCTCCTGGAAGGGGCTAAAATGAAAAGGGGAAGAAGGATGAAGAGTAAACTTGCTTGCTTGCTTTTATGGTTTTAACTTTTAACTTTTTAGCTTTAATTTTTACTTTTTAGTTTTGATAATTCAGCTTTTAGTTTTAATTTTTAAGTTTTTTTGATTTAATTAAATAGTATGGATTTTTTTATGGATATATGGTAAGTTTGAGATGAATAGTTATAGTTGTAAGTGAATGAAATATCTTAATTTTTGTTAATTTCCTAATAAAACAAAAGATATTCACATTTGTGCTTATATGAACTATATCAAATAAGCTTTAATATTTCTTCATATTTTGCATAACTTCTATTTTTATGTTTGTGTTTATTTTTGTTACATTGGAGCTTTGATTTTTATGGTAATTAAAAATATTTATATAATAAAGAGTGTAAATTACATAGTAAAATGAGAAATAGTTGCTTGTTTCTACTTATTTTTATTTGTTAAGATACTGATTTTATTGCATTTTTGTGCTCTCTAAGGTCACTTTAGTATTTATAGCTGTATAGCTTATTTTTTATATTAAAAGTTTTCAGAACATCAAGATCTGTTAATTAAAAAAGTGTCAATTTCCAGTTGTCAATCAGGAAAAAGCTGAATTCTCACTTTACTATAGTGTCAAGCACCAGGGAGTTTATTTTATCACTGTTGCCCTACAGTCAATTTTGCCACTGTTGCCCTCAACTGTCCTGTACCCTGTGGTGTCTTCTGTCTTTCCAGTGCTAAGCAGCAAATATCTATTTGTATTGGTATGTCCTCTAACTTCTTAACATTTGCTTTTAATATGCAGTGCAGTAATATTCCTAGGTATGTTGCAACATGAATCCTTTGAAAAGTTAAATTTCTGAAAACATGCAACATTTCTTGTATATTTTAACTAATCTATTAATTTAAGATGTGTGTCAGGAATTTATACTGACTTTTTTCTACCTTGTTTACCTTGGCAATCCGCCAAGCCAATAATTGTAGAAGCTTCCAATATATTCTTAATATGCCTAATTGATCTAAGAAGCCCTCATAGCGTAGATTCAGATTACTACTGCAAGAACAACCAGGAATACAATAACTTGCCAATTATGACTGGTTCCCAATTGGCTAGAGTTATTCCAAAATACTCTGGCAAACTGCTGGGTAGTAATTATGGAGTCCTCCAAATATTGAAAGCATATGATCAATTTGCAAGCAAACTGCTGGTGCCAGTGCAAATCAATGCCTGAAAAGTTGCCTAAGAACAAAATAATATGCACTAAAAATAGAGTAATCAATTAGCACCGCCACCGCCAGCACACTTATAGATTATGCTCTATTCTATGACAATCAAGTACCCAGCGCAGGGTACTATGATATGAAATCCCATGCCATTTCATGGATGCCTGACTCTGGGGGTTGATGCTGGCAGTCTGGGGACAAAAAGACTTATCAAGCAAGAGTTAGAAGCGCCAGATGATCTTATCCTGGCAAGAGAGCGCAAGCTCTATAAAAGCCCTTCCATTGGACTAATGGAAGCCAGACAATAATAACCCTTGCCTACTGTAGAACGTTTTCAAAGTAGAAGAAGACTATCCAAGTTCTAAGACCTTTGTCAGTACTTGAAGAACTACACAAGTTGCCTGTATAGATAGCCAATTGAGGTTGCCTCCCTTGCCATCACTTGCCATTGCAGTGCCTAGGAAAATCCAGATGTTGCAAGTAATGCTTGTTGCCATACAAGCTGATATCAACATAATGACCAATAAATCTATATTACATACCAAAGCAAACAATTATTAGACCGCCAGGTCTGAGAGCAGAACCAAAAGTTCTGACAAGGGGTTTGAGAATTTAAAAACAGTTCCTGCGGGCGCCTGGCTAGTATCTGCCCCCATGCTTCAGTGAATGATATTAATAAAGGCTTGATTTTATTCATGAGGATTGCGTCCCCAGCTTTTTTTGATAAAGCTTTAAATAGTTCATTGAAAATTTCAGCTTTTATAAATTCAGTTCCTATTTGAAAGTTGGTTTTCTTCAGATTCTTTTTATTTTCAGTGATACTTGAAAACTTGAAGTTTTCACAGCATTCCTATATGTATTCATTGAAATTCATTTTGATATTCATTTGAATTTCATTTATTTCTTTGAATTTGATTATTCTGCCTAATTTGTAGGCTTCCCTGACCTGCAGCAAGCACCCTGCAGGTGGCAAATATTCCTTATTTTTTCCTTCCTTATTTGCAAATTTGCTCATGTTCATTTGAATCATTTGATTTATCTCATTTTGATTTCTTTGAATGACAGGGGCTACCAAGGTTAGGTAATCCCCATATACACCACTGGTGTATAGGCTGTCACCTTGACAACCTCTTCCTCATTCCTTGATGTTACTAAAGTAAATGTAAGGGAAAAAATGAACTTACTCATTCTTTCCCATATGGCCCCCTCATCCACAGGCGCCCCTTCAGCAAACTTCATGAGTGTTGGCTGCTCTTCATTTGATTTCTTGGGCTTGATCTTCCTTTTTTCTGTGCAACTTGAGCTTCCTCTTGATTTTCATTTGATAAATTTTCTGTATTTCTTGAAGCACTTCTGCTTCTTGATTGTGTTTTGTTTTCATCTGTTTCCATTTGATTATTTTCATATCTTTTTTTTGAATAGGTTCCTCTTAATTTCTGGTAATTTACAGAGTTTTTTCCTTTCCTTATATTTGTTTGAGAAGGAGTACAGGTCTTTAGAGGCGCACCCAGGATGGAGGCCAGGGATAGAGTGCATGGCTACTGTACCAGAGTGAAGAAGGGAGCAGGGTGGCAGCACAGCCTTGTTCATAGTTGAAGGAGAAAGCAGGAAGGGAGGCCCACAAGGGCCTGGAATAGAACCAATACCATAGGATTTGCAGGAGCATTGGTAATGTCTTCTTCTAGGGAGGACTAGAAACTTTGGGTTGGTCTGGTACTTTGGAAACAAAGGGAGAGGGACCAGAAAATGCACGTGAACGGGGTAACCAGAGGCTTACAGCCCCTGTAGTGAAGCACCATTTTGTTGTGTTTGGCTCCAGGGGACAACATCCTGGAGGACACGGCAGGAAATCTTTATTACAAAAGATTTGAGGTTCAAAGCTAGCCTTGGGTTAGCCTTCAGGGCAAAATTAAGGGCACATACCTTAATTTCCTGGAAAACAAAATGTAAAAGTCCTTTTGGCAGAAAGGACATGAAAAACTTGAAGATTATAAAAGCCAACACAAATGTGGATAAACTTAAACTTTATTAGGAATAAAGATTCTACTTTAAATAGTAGAAAAAGGACGGAGATCACTCAATAGGAAGACAGAGTGGCTGAGGGGGTCACACTGGGATGAGGTCATACCAGGATCAACCACAGACAGGTACAATAATCCAGAATGGGTGAATATTGAACCAGACCCATCTGCAGAAGGCAAGGAATTCCCGAACTTGAAGGCAAAACCAGATAAATCTTTGCAACTATCAATATTTGAAGGGGCAAATTGAAATAGCATTAATAGCGCAATTTACAACAAACAGAGTGACAATGCACCTGTTGTGCGCCGCAGTTGTGGTTGCCCCTGCAGGTCAAAGAGCAGAGGTAGTGCAACCCAAGTGCCTAATCAGGAAGAAGATGTCACAGTAAGTTCCATAATGCCAGGGATTATTTGGCCAAGTAGGAAGGCTTGAAAAGCCAGGAATTCTTTGACAAATTTGACTGATTTAACAGACTTGAATCAAACGGTTGATTGAAAATTGGTTACAGCTTCTCCAGTTTGCCGGTTAAATCCAATCCCCCTGTAAGTTGACATTGATAAATTGGCGTAATTTGAGGGTCACCTGATATGATCTTATTTATCATCATGGTCATCAGAAGTTGGTCACTCAAGGGCTCTTTGAAACCTGGACTAGATACTCACCTGACAATGGGGAAGAAATAGGAGCCCAGGATGCAGGCGGTATTTTTTAATCAAATTTGATACACATTGAATAATTTTCACTGTTTCAACTCTTAAGAGTTGAGCCCTCCCAAATTTTACTCAATACAAACCATATATCCCTTGGTCTAACTTTAATTTCAAATGCATCCTGTAGTTGGGTTTTTACACTACATCTCCTACAATCTGATCCTCAGACAGATCATCACTGGAAGATAGGGCCCTGCTGTTGGCACTTTGTTGTTGACTCCACCCAATGTAAATCCCATGCCTGCCAATCTCATAGTTGTTCTGCCTACCTTTGAAACTTAAAATCTGGGTATATCTCAATGTCCTAAATTTTATTCTGAAGACACTCTGATGCTTTTGCTGGCTATTTATCTTGGGCTACTTTGGTTAGGGTTGATTATTTTACTTAGCTCTAGTATCTCTTGGAAATTTCTCAAAACAATATCTGAAGCTGCATTGGTGGTTAATCATTAGCCTTATGTAGATTTGGGTGGTGATTCCCCACCACTTGGAGACAGCTCTTATTATCCAGCAATTTCTGTCACAGGAGATGGGAGGGGAGAGTTCAATAGTGGCGCTGCACTGACACAGTTGGTTCAAAGGCATAAGCTGCTAGGGTGCAGAGCATTAACCCTTGGGTCCCCCAGTTGACCCAGAAGCCCACCAAGCTCACCACTACCAAAACAGTTAGAAACAAGGGGGTAGAACTTACTTTGTATGTGTTTGATGCTGTGTACCGCCAATAGTTTGTCCTATCAGCCATGATGGAGAATGTTAAGCCTGTGTGACACTAGCTACAAACCTTACATCAGTGATGGCAACCAGGAAAAGAACAAGGAGCCTGAGTTTTACAGAACTGATGAGGAACAGCTGGTGTTAAAGAAGGTTGTAGCCTTCTATACCAAGGTACCCATGCCTTGAAAGCCTGTCACCAATCAGGATCCTGGCTCATCTGAACCCAAAAAGCCTGCTCAGAGTCACATTACAGACATTGAGTACATCATTCTTTTCAAGCTAATGTGAAGATCTGGTGACTATAAGACAGCCGGGGCTCTTGTTGGGGTGGATCCCAAGTATGCCTCTAAGACATTCAACACCTTCATTGAGACTGGCTGAGTCCTTGCTGCAGAGAAATCCTTGCGTGTGTCAACCATGCTCACCAAGGAGCACAAATGGGCAATCCGCTATGGATAACCTGAGATTACCATCTTGAACTGGCAAATATACAGGCCATGGTAAAATCTACATTTGGGGTTGAGGCCTCAATTTTCTTTTATTATCCTCTGGTGAAGGGAATGCTTTTCCTGGAAAAAGCTCAGGGGTATCTCTGTACAATTGGAATAGCCCAACTAACATTGAGACCTGGAAAAACTGCGCAGAGGCGTATACTGCCCTCAAAGCCAAGATGAAGGTCAAATTTTACTATAATGACAAATCAGCATTTGCCTCATCTATGTGCAATGCATATGGCTATATCCCCCAAAGGCTCAAATTATGGGGTAGCTTGGCATGCTGCAGTCCACGCCACAGCCTATTCAATGGTGGCTCTCCTTGGCCCAAAAGGAATTGAGATGTACCAAATGATATTGGGTTCTCACAACAACAGGACCTTCTTATGTTTTCTCTGATTAGTCCAGGAGCACCTGAGGCGCACAAGCCCAGGCTTCACTAATGCAATAGTACTGGACAATGTTGGTCTCTACAAGGTGGCAGATATTCTTGGTGAATCTCCATCAATCAACACCAGCATTGCAGTGGCCCCCAGAAATTGGCCACAGCAAATTTGCACTTTCTCTTCCTCCCTGCTTATTTGCCCTTCTAGATACCAATGAGGAAGTTTTTGGGTGGCTCAACCAAGTTGTAATCCAGGGGACATCTTCCTGTCTAGGGAGAGCCTGGCCTTGTCAATTCCAAGGAGGACCCCATCAAAGTCCTCAACATTAGCCCCCATCCCAAAGTAGAACAGGAACCCCAGGTAAACAAACAGATGAAACCTTTGCTCAGCAAAGGCTTCCGTAATTTTCACAGATTGTTGTAGACAGCACTGCTTTTCTTTTTGCGCTTGGTGAAGGCAAAAAAAGATCCATATTCAGAGGGATCCCTGTCTTGTTGGAACTCCAAGCCAGTCCAAATTCAGCAAGGAGGATTTCAGTCTTCTTTATGGCTTTGCGTCTGCACAGCTGATTTACCCACTACACGCCCAAAGTTCTCCAACATGTAAGACAGGGTGTGCTCCACTGGGAAGCAGAAGCACACAACTGCATGGACCCGGCCAATCTTCCATATGTTCTTGAATGGGAGCATTCCCAGGAGGTCTCAAACAGGCTCAATGGAGCTTACACAGTAAACTCTGCTGAGGACCACCAAGTCAAGGTGGACCAATTTGGCATCCTTGTAGGCAGTAATTGCCCACTCAGATGCCCCTCGCCATGCGTCAGCCCAGCTAATGCCTCTTGGGACATTGGGAGGTACTGTGAATCCTATCCTTGAGCTCCTGCAAGACAGGGGGGCAGAAACAGCTTTTTGCCATGTGAGTGGCATAATTTGGCTATTATGTGGCAAAGACAAAGAGGACCAGGACCTGGAAGATTTTGCAGTCTATTTTTCTAAAAAAACAGGTGCTTATTTCAAATTTTTTATTAATTTTTTATTCCCCTTATTGGATTTCCTCCTTGCCTACAGCCTCAGCTGGCTTGGCCATTCTTAGCGCAACCAGTTGTACATGCAATTCTTTACCCTCTGTTCTTGTCTGCTTGGTAGGTTTCAGGTGGGCATTCATTTCAGGGTCATCCATCCAGACAGACGGCACAGAGAGAGCATAAGACTTAAGCTGGAGGCCCTCAACCACCGTCTTCTGAATGTTTAGTAAGTGCTTGATTGTCTTTCAGGGGTGTCTGATATTTTATTCATAAGGGCTTTTACAGACGCCTTGTCTATTTTGTCTCCTTCAAGGACAGCAGAATTCACTCTGACTTTGACCTTGCAGTCAATTTCTTTGATCTCTGCAATTGTAGAGTCAAGGTCTTTAAGCAGCTTCTCTAATTCTCTCATTGATTTTTTTACTAAACTTTCCATATGTTTTTATAGCTTTAATTCCAATAAAATCTGTATTATTTTGATACTATTGTCTCTTTATTTATTCCTGTTTGTTTTCTCATTTACTACATTATCCCATCTTTTTTTACCCATTGTGTATATATTTTACACTTATCTCAATGTGTGTCTTTTGCTTTGTGTTACCATTGTTACTTTGATTGCCATATTATTTTTGGCTTTTTACACAGCCCCTTGATAAAATATTAACAACTATTTGATGATCAGCTAAATTTGAATTAGAAAATTATAGATTAATTGTATTTAGATTAAGTTGTTACTGATCCAAATTAAAACCTTAATGATGAAATTTAAGCCAATTAAAGAGCCAAGTAGTAGAAGTGATTGTAATTTGTGGCATAAAGGGTTATTCAATAATTCTTTGATGCATGTTTCTCTAATTAATCTGATTGACTTTCTGTTTTTGAATTGTGCAACATTGCTTCTGTGGCAAGTTGTTGGTGTACTAGTGCCGATCGGCACATGGCTGGATCAACACTAGTCTACTAACAACTTGCCACAGTAGTTATGGCGCTCAATGGAAAACATACAGCCAATCATATTAATTTGCACGTTCATCAAAGTGGATTGAAACCCCCTTATGTCACAACAATCACTTTATCACTGGCTCCTAGATGACTTAAAGTTTATCATTAAAGTTTTTAAGATGAATCAGTAACAACTTTATCTTTAAATAGTTAACTTATAATTTTCTAATTCAATTAATTAATCACTACATATGTTAATGTTTTTACAAGGAGCTATTTTTGGATACTAAAGATAACTCGTTCTGGATCTAGATACACAGCATATTAATTATATGGTTACAGAAATAAACAGAACATAAGGAAAAAACCAGGTTATAAACAAAGAGAAAATAAATAATCAAATTCAAAATAAAGATAATACAAGAAAATGTTTGTGACAGGGGCTTATTGGGGGACAGGGAAGAGTGATGCCTAGTAGGAGAAATAGTGTGGGAAGAGAAGCATAGAGATGATGCTGGCCTGAGGGGTCTGTGATTGGGTGGTGGGGGCTGGAAGATGGGGGTGGTGGGGGCAGGGGTTTAGGCAGTAGGAGTGTGTCTGATGGCCACCATTACTACTTGTCATATTCCTTGTCTGACATTTTCTTGATTGGCAGGTAGGTGAATGTGGTATAGGGTGAGAGGCGCTTGTCTTTATGTGATTGGCTGCATATTCACATGGAAAATCATTTGCGCAAAGCAAGTTGGCCACAATTTGGTAACCAAGGAGAGAATCGTGGTCAGACCCCATTAGAGGATGTTGAAAGCCTGGGGGCGGCACTCCTGGAGTGTGTCTCCAATGTTGAAGAACATAAAATCTGTCAGATGAATGTCAGCTGGCCAGCTGGGTAGACTGAGGGCTGGTACCCGCATCCCTGGATAGCAGAGGGCAGTGGAGCTTCCCTCCATCTGGTGGCTCAAGAAAACCTGGTGCTTGGAATTCAAGCTATCCCAGGAGTTGAGCAATCCACCAAGGATGTGGCAGTGATCTTGTAGATATTAGTGGAACCTGGGTTTGTCTGATAGTAGGCAAACCCTTGGCTGAATAGCCAGAAACACCAATGAACATCTTCTTCTTGACCTTCTTCTCCCTTTTTGGGTGCGCAGCTACAAACTGGGCGCCAAAATCATTAAAAGCTATGGATAGCTTATAATAAGAGATGAAATAATGATGTCATCATGACGGGTTTGTTGAGCATCAAACCAGGTTTGATTCAATGACCTGATAATATGGGTAATCCTCAAACCATCCCATTGGTTTCTGGCAACATTAGTAAGGGCCGGTTGACACCACCTTTTCCTGCATCCAGAGCTGCACTATGCGCTCAAAAACCCCTTGACATGGTGTGAAGAAGCTATTTTCTGGACTGGTTCAGTGGAAGCTTGGGGTTCCACTGCGAGAGATCAAGCATGATTGGGTATGCCTTGTTGATATGGGACTATTGGGCTTCTTTGGCTTCTTGGCTGTCCCAATCAAGATTCCCCCTGTTCATCAGGCTGTTGATTCCCGCATGATAGCCTGGGTGAATATTAGTGACTGACTATCTGATCCCAGACAGACCCTGCGGGTTCCAGTGCCACTATTTCCTGAAGAATTTGGGATGATGATTTGTTGCTTGGAGTACTGGGCTGCAGGAGCTGAAGCTGATTGGCTGATGGGGGGCAGGGATTGACTGATGGTGGGAAGTTATTTAAATCAAAGTTGACATCCTGATTGGTTTGTAAGCAGGCAGCTTGTGCAGGGGTGGGTACAGGAGCAGGGCTTGCAATGGAACACATAGCTGACTATTGAACAAGTCAAAGACATAGGGGTCAATTTTGAGAGATTCAGCTTTCTTGTTATCTGCCTCAAAGAGGCTTAGGTGTAAACAGGAATTCTCATTCTGAGCATTGGATCCATTGACAGCTTGGCTGCTGCTGACTTGGTTGCTGGTGCCGTTGAAAATGTTATTGCTATTGAAACTGTCTTAAAATAAAACCTAGTACTTAAAATCACAAAAAATAAGTTTAAAATTTAATGATTATTTATATTGTAATATCAAAACCATACATGAAAGGTTTTTAAACCATTTTACACAAATCAGGAGCCATGAAAATGAATAAAATGCCTCTGTTCCTAAAATTGGATAGCCGTTGATTGGATTTTTGACATTTATAATTCTATTTTTAGGTTGCTCATACTACAAATCTTTGTGACTTCACATTTTGTTTTGTGCTTTTAGAATCTCACACTTCTGAAGTGCCTAAATTTGTTCATTTGTCATACATTGGGCACTCATATAGAATTCTTATTGGATTATAATATACTCTGAAACAGTGTTGTGAATGCTGCCATTCACCATGTTTGATTTTTGCCTTTGATAGGTTATTTTGAGGACAAATCTCTCTCTTTCTTTTTTGCCCATTCAAATGAGTCTGTATTCAATTAGGAAAATACCAATTATTTAGTTTAATAGATTTGTTTCAGCTTGCACTTACCCCACTCATGCTTGTAACAAAGTGATCTTACTGTCCATGTACTGTTTTTTAATAAAGCTATAAAAGTATATATTCCCAATCTTTATACCCAATAAAATTTAAGATTCTATTAACATTTTTGTCTTTCTCTTCCATGTACTTTGGCGCTTCTCTAGCCATGTCTAGCAGTTTATTGTTAATCAGGCCACAAGGTAATTCATAGTCTTCCCTGCCATTCTAACCATGACTTAGTAGAAGCCAGTCCTAAGGTTAGGATTCCCTGTTGTGTATCTGTGCACGCGCCTCAGAGTCCCAGCTCCAAAATGGAGTGCTCACTACAGGGGCTGTAAGCCCCTTGGTTATCCCTTTTGCAACTACGTTTCCAGATCCTTTGCCTCCCTTCTATAACCCTTCACCTGAAATTACCATTCCTCCTATTGGGAAGAACATCTAGAACCACCCACCTATTTTCCCTAACAATAACAAACTTGGGGAGTGGTTCCTGCCTAGTGGCCTACCCTTTTGGTACCCCCTGACTTGGAGCAAGTCATGGCAGTAACGCTTAGGTTAGCTGTGATGGGACATCCCTTGCCTCTCCCAACTTCAGTTCAGTTAACCAGAATCCACAAATTAATTGTGGCTCCACAATTTTACAACAGCATCTCCTCTCAGTGGCTGGCTCTGCTGAACACCTAAAAGTCATCCTTTGTGCAACTTGCCTTAGCCCACCATCAAATGGAGTTAGAGCTTCGCGTTCAGGAGATTTTGTCCACTATAAGCAGCCATCCCACACATCGCACTTAGGATCTTCTTGCTGCGTATCAACAGTGGATCTACTCCATGTTTTCCTTGGTATCAGACAATCGGTAACAACTCTGTCATCTCATAAACCTGTTTGGTTAATTCCGTGAAGTAAATGCGCCAGTTTATCCTGAATACATCAGGGAATATCTACATGAGTTTCACCAGTTGGAACAGCCATGACAAACCAGTGAACTCCCCACCTGAGCCCACCTATCTACTGATTTCAAACAACTAGTGCTGCACCTCAATGTTTTTATTTACTTCTCCTTCAATCAAATACATTAAGTGGCAGACCTTGCTGCTAAAGGCCTTCATGAGCTCAGTGAATAATTTGAGCAAGAAAGGGTTTCCACTGCTGCTGCCACTGTCAAGCTCTAGACTCAAGTAAATGAGTTGTCTAAAGCCCAATTCAGATGTTCCTCCTTCTCCCCCATCTGAAAATATGATGGATAGAGAACAGAGACTATGGGGATGCCATCTGAGAGCTGCAAGTGTCTAACCACAGTCAAGATTGGCTTGCTGAAGCGCCTCAGCAAATTCTCAGGTGCTTGCTTTGACAACTCAAGTTGTGCTGAGCTACAGTCAGAGGTTGCTGACCTACACAAAATGGTGGCAACTGATGCTAGTTCAACTGGGGTTACCAATGAAGATGGCTTCTGCCCTGGCCTGGCCTAGCCTGGCAGGAGCACCGAAATTCAATGTACTAGAGAGTTGATTGCTCCTAGCCAATGAGAGTGGACCCTGTTAAAACAGACCACTCTATTTTGACAAAGACTTTCAAGAAATTAGTGGGTGGTGGTTCTTAAGTATCAGGCTTGCCTCTTGCCTCTCAGTGAGTCTTTACCTGACCTCTCAACTGGATTAGCTTTTTAAAAGTAGTAACAACACAGGGCTAACACCTAGACTTTTGAGCAACAGACCACCTTATCTAATAATTTTGGTGCCCGCACTGCTGAAAAATTGACTAATATTGAAGAGAGTGTTTGTCAACTGTGGGCCAGACAGCCTCTTTTTAAGATTCTGAATGGATTAGACATTAAGTTGTCCACTTAGAGATTGAGCAAAAAGACATTTGCCATTGCCTTATCTCAACCTGGGTTTAACAGGGTTAATTACCTCAAAACACCTTAAAAAACGAGGTGCTCAAAGCCTGCCCCAGACTTCACATCAGGTACGACTTTACTCCCAAGGTTATAAATAGGATAACATAGATATTTGCAATTGCCTTCATTAGGTAAGGTACACATGAAACCAGTTGTTCTCTTGTGCAGCTCTTTCTACTGTACCTTTCCACTCTCCTTCTTTAGGAAAGTCCTTCTGTCTATGCCACAGTGATGGAAATTCTATGCCTCTTACTATATAACTGCAGCACTATCTAGAAATACTCATACAGTTTTATCTTATTATCTTTTTATATTCTTCTGTCTTTCACAGGCTGTCACTATACTACAACAGTTATTGTGTTAAGATAAAGAAGTAGTAGACTAACTATTTGTAGAAATCAGCACACAGGCTGCATATTTTAGGATATTGGTGCTCATGGCTTCTACAAACCACAGCTTC